>PVLD010008237.1:0-85451 GCA_004027595.1 Dinomys branickii | reverse complement strand
TTTTTTTTTTTTTTTTTTTTTTGAGAAAGGATCTGGCAATGTAGTTCAGACTAGCTTTGAACTCACTATGCAGCTCAGGCTGGCCTTGAATTGTGCCCATCTTCCTGCCTTAGCCTCCCAATTGCTGGGATTACAGGTGTGCACCATCATGCCTGGCTCCAGGCTGGTTTTGAGCTTTCAGTCATCCTTCTTCCTCAGCCTCCCAAGTACTGGGATTATGGCATGTGCTACTATACCTGGCAGGCCTGCATTTTCTCTAGGTGAATGTTGTGGGGTGTCATGAGGCCCCTCCACTGAAGCTACTCTTCGCAGAGCTTACCCTGCTCCTGCTAAATTCCTGTCTTTGTGCTCTGTAATAGCAGAACCTTCAGAAACAATGCCCAGCACCCTAAAGTCCCCAGCACTGGTCCTTACTGTCTGTGTGAGTTGGATTCAGGGACTCCAACTGTATGCTGGGATTCCTTCTATTAAGTGGTAGAATATTTGGCATACAGCCTATGCACATCACCTTGTAGGCTTTACATCATCTTTAGATTATTTGTAATACCTAAGTATTGTGTTTGGGGTTAGGGTTAGGGTTAGGATCCGGGTTCAGGTTACGCTTTAGGGATAAGATTTTGGGTTTAGGGTTAGGATTAGGGTTGTAGTATTGCTGTTCTATTGCTTTTTTTTGAGACCAGATCTTGCTATGTAATTCAGGCTAGCTTTGAACTCACTATGTAGCCCAGGCTGGCCTTGAAATTGAGGTGGTCCTCCTGCCTCAGCTTCCTTAGTGGTAGGAATACAGGCGTGCGTGCACCATCACTCCTGGCTTTCCTTGATATTTTAAATTTACAGTTGGTTCATTTGCTGGTGGCAGAACTCGGCAGACAGGGACAGCTAGCTCAAAGTCTTGTGCAGTCCCCTGAAGGCAGTGAGGGAAGAAGGTGAAGATGCTGTCCTGGCCTCCTTTCCAAGTTGGTGGTAGGCCTCCCTTCCGCTTCGGGCCTACACGGATTCCTCTGGTAGGTGGTGGGTGAGTGGGTTGATGGTGGAGGGTACTTAGCGTCTGCCACTCTTGTAATTCAGGTTCACATGGCCTCAGGTCATGGATATTTTTTTTTTTTTTGGCGGTACTGGGGATCGAACTCAGGACCCTGCACTTGCTAGGCAGGCGCTTATTCCACTGAGCTATATCCCCAGCCCTCTCAGGTCATGGATAGATGCCAGCTGTCATCCCCATTCCTGGGACCGAGAGTCACCTGCCCTCCATGGGGCTGAGAGAGCTTGTTTTCTGAACTTCGGCTTTTCCCAAGGGTGAGAGGGCACCTGAGTGCACTTTTCTGTTAAGCCCTTCTTTCAGCCTGGAATTCAATGCAAGGAGCCACAGTTCATTGTACTTTCTCTCTTAGGACAAAATGAGTGAGCTGGTTAAAGCCGGCACCACTGAGGGGATTGCTGTGTCCTCCAGGTTGAGCAAAGTAAATCATTTGTCTTCTGTAATTTAGAATGGACTTGGCAGCAGCCTTATTTTCACCTGCCCTGTCATTTGTGAGGCTGGCGACCTAGAGGTGGGGTGTGGGATGGAGGCCTAAATTACCCTGGGGATGACTGGGTCCATCCCATTTTAGCTGTAAATGTTGTGCCCTTCCTGGTTCACCCCTCCCCTGCGCCCCCATGTGAGGGAGGGTAGTGGGAGCGGGCTTGCTGATTGGTAACTGCATGCTGGAGACCTCCTCTGTCTCTCCCTCTCTTCGCTCTTTCCCTGTCTCTCTCTCCCTCTCTCTCTCCCCCTCTCTCTCCCTCCCTCCATGCTTCTATTTTAAGTGCCCATTTCTTACTGGTTCTGTCTTGCTGGAAACTGGCCCAGTTCCACTCAGTATTTTTTTTTCCATGCTGCTATTAAAAGACAATGACAAGTTAAGAGCGCTCAGCGGAGGGGCAGAGTTGAGGACAGGAGCCCTCTTAGTTCTAGTGATCCCAGGCAAATACCCATTCCAACTCCCTGGATTAGAATGAGGTAAGTTTAGTAGGCAATTTTAACCTCTGTGTTTGTTTTTATTAAGAACAGAGGAGAACCAGTCATCCATTGGTAGGTCGTGCAGTCTGTCTGTCCTGAGCCTGGATACCAATGGGCCTGAAGCTGAGGTCCCTTCTCTGTTCTGGGTCTCTTTACTGTGGTACACGAAGGTGCTTGGTATCCTGTATTCAGCCAGCTGTGAAGTCTTCACACTTTCGTCAAGGGAGGTTTCCACGTTTGTTTGTGGACGTTCTGGATTTTGTGGAAATTGCAGTCCTATCAGAGTGTTTGTTTTGTTTTCTTTGGCATATCCTCTTGCCTAAAGTTACCAGCCTTTCTAAAGTTTGTGCTCGCTTTTATTTTTTTCTGAGTTGATGTCTCTGTTTTTTATGTTGCTGGCACTTGAGATTGAACCCAGGGCCTCATACTTGCTAGACAAGCACTCTAACACTGAGCTACATCTCCAACCTCACTTTGAAGTTTTCAGATTTTGAGACAGGGTCTCACTAAGTCACCCAGGCTGGCCTCAAACTTTTGATCCCCCAGCCTCAGCCCCCAGGTAGCTGGGATTACAGACATGGACCATCACGCCTGGCACCAATTGCTTTTGCTAAATCTATCTCATTAGATAGTTTACAAACAAAATTTTACGTTTAATATATAGGTCTATAAGGTTGTTTGTTGTTTTTTTGGGGGTTTTGTTTTTGGTACTGGGAATCGAACTTGGGACCTTGTACTTGCCAGGCAGGCGCTTGCGCCGCTGAGCTATATCCTCCTCCCTAGGCCTGTAAGTTTTGACAAAAGCATACAATAACCACTATCATAGTCACGATATAGAAGTTATATCACCCGAAAGTTGTCCTGTGCCCAGTGGGAGCCAACCGTTCCTTTCTTTCCCCAGCCACTGACAAACACTGAAACACTGGTCTGTTTTTCCCCAAAGATTTTTTTTTTTTCTGAGACAGGGTCTTGGCCAGGCAGTTCAGGCTGACCTTGAACTCACCATGATATTTCATTGTAGTTTCCATTTACATTTCTGTGGTGGTTGAATTTTAGCATCTTCCTGTGCTTGTTGGCCATTCGTACATCATCTCTGGAGAACTTTCTGTGTAAGTCATTTGCTCACTTTTAATTAGTTTTTTATGACTGTTATTGTTCTTGCTGAGTTCTGGGAATAAACTGCTCTTTGAATCAGTTTCTACAAAAGACAGGATGGGTTTAGCAATCTCAAAATCTGGGTCAGTACCAGATTTTTTTTTTTTTTGTACTGGCCTCGCATGCACAGCGATCCTCCTGGCTCAGCCTCCCAAGTGCTGAGATGACAGGTGTGCGCCACCACGCCCGGCCGAGAGCCATCACTCTTTAAAACTCATTTTGTTTTCACTTACTTTACCAATGCAATGCTACAGCTGGCTCCTTCCCATTTCCCTTCAAATTATGGTTAAAAAAATACACATAATGAAATTTACAATCTTAATCTTTCTTAAATGTACGGCTCAGTAGTATTAAGTCTGTCTACATTGTTGTGAAGCAAGGCTTCTGTTTTTAAACCGAAGAAACTGGATTTTGTTTTATTTAATTATTCCACATAAACTGTTGCATCTGTGATGAGGGCCACGCAGGCTACTTTGAAGTAACAATGCCAAGTGCTTGTCCAAGCTTGCCAAGTAGCACCAATATACCAGCATTACGTGGTCAGATGTCAGTTGGGTCTGTGCGAAAGCCCAGACCATGGCAGTTCCACCAAGGTGGGAGCTCCCACAGTGGGAGCTCTCTCTCTGCTTGTTTCCAGTCCGAGAGCAGGACCGGGCACCCAGAAAGTAATGGTTGGGTACAATTCAGTGGTCTTTGTGAAGAGCAAGGCCAGCCGTTCTGAGGCAGCCAAGGCTGTGGTGTCTGGTGCAGCTGAGGACTAAGGCCGGTACTGTGATGGCAAAGCATAAATGCCAAGGGACAGCCAGGACCCACCCCTAGGGGAACCACTTGTTAGGAGTGTGGAGAGAGACCCCTACAGGCCCTAGGAGTCTGGCCTGGAGTGTCTTGGTTGGCACTCCTTGGTGGCTCAGGTCCTCAAGGGAGGCCCTGGGGTAAGGACACACCGACATTCTGGGAGGGGCATGCTGTGAAGAGAGATGAATTTCTGTAGTGAGGTGAAAACTTGAAACCACTTTGGAGTTTGGCCTGCCTAGCCCGGCCACTCAGCCCTGTTCTGATTGCCTGGGGCGGCATCACTCCTTCCTGCCCCCTAAATGTCGAGGGGGATCAGGCCAAGGTTGAAGTCACCGGCAGAGCTGAAGCCAGGCTGTTGCGGTGAAGACCAGCTCATTTCCAGCCCATTGCCCGAGTGCGTCCCGGTGCTATTTTGGCCCATGGTGTGTGGTTTCAGCATGGAGGCCAGTTCCTGATCATGACAGTCGCATCGTAAGGGCCAAATGAGTCCTCCAAGAGAGGAAGCTGCTGAGGAGGTTCTCAGTTATGGAGGCCTTCTCTTCCTTTGGAGTGTCTTATGTTCAAGGTAACACAAGAGCAAAAAACCTGGAAGCTCTAGATTCAGGGCCAGGGGCGATTCAGGGCCAGGGGAGATTTCGGAAAGGTTTGTGGGTGTGGCATGTGTGTCAGCGGGGGTGGCAGTTGGCGAAGGGCAGGGAGGCAGCCATTCATGCAAAGTGGTCCCAGCTGCCGCTGGTTAACAGGCTAATCCCGGCCCTGCTCCAGCCTGTCATTCAGGGCAGGCGGCTGTCATTAGTGGTGAAGCATTCTGAAAGCATTCTCTCTCAACTCTGACCGCATGCCCTTTTGCAGAGGGGAGGGAGGAGTCGGGGGTAATGGGACCCACCCTGTCGCCCTGCCCAGCTGCTCTGCAGCGGGACAGGGAGCCCTGGCCACTGGAAGCAATCACAGAGCTGTCACAGCCTGTGTGGCTGACGGGGTTGATGTTACGTTTCAGTACTGCCTGTGCAAGGCCTACTGCTCCTTGAGGGATGTGGCTTCTCCCGGGGCTTCAAGGTCCTAATCCGGGTGGGCTTTTTGTCCTTGTCAGGGATTCTTTGCTGAAATAAACCTTGTGTTAAGCAGTTGTACTTCTCCCAGACCCCGCCACGCATGCACACCCCCACCCTGACACACAGACCCATGCGCAGACCCACGTTGGCCGGTTGCTAATGACCACCCTTCCTTTGGAACCAGTCTGCATATTCTGCTTTCGATGAGGAGTTGTGGTAAAGTGCTTAATACTAGTGTTTCTTCCTATGAAGTGGGGACTTTGAAATATTTTTCTTTGACTGAGGTATAGTTGACAGCTTTTGATTTATGAAATTAGATCAAGGAAAACTAGGATGGAAAAAGAGACTCCAAACTGAATCTTTATTTCCGTGGTTCGGTTGTACCCTCTCTCCATGTTAGCTGCCACATAGCCTCTAGGTATGATGGACTTGAGGGTCTGCTAGTCTCTTACTGCCTCTCTCTGTCTCTGTCTTTCTGTCTGTCTTTGTCTCTCTGCTTAAGACAACTGCTTTTTTCTTTTAAAAAAAACTGTGATTCCTCCCCTCTTACTCAAAAGTATATAAGCTCAATGAAAGAAACTGGAAATGTCTAGAAAAACACCCCACAAAGCAAAACCAAAGTATCCATATTCCCAGTATCCACAGATAATCACTGCTGACATTTTGGTGTATGCCTAGTCTGTTAGAAGTGCCTGTCACTGAGATGGGACCATGGGGGTGGTTCAGAGTGCCCCCAGAGCCTCCTAAGTGCTGTAGGCCTATCCCAGCAACTGCAGCTGGGCCAGAGACTGACCCACGGGGATGCTCTGATGGGTGTGGGTCCTCCCATCATGGAACTTTCTGGGCTTACAAGGACCAGTAAAATAATGAAAAAAAAAAAAGAAAGAAAGAAGGAAGGAAGGAAGGAAAGAAAGGAAGAAAGAAAGAAAGAATGAATGAATAGCCTCGGGAGAATCCAGTGTTAGGCTACTCTTCCCACCCTCATCCTCTAGCCAAAGATCAGGCAGGTGGCTGGACTTGAATCTGTGTCTCATGGCTTATTTTCTGTAGAATTTCTGTCTTTTAAAAGGAAATCTGTAAAATGGGAGTAATAACAGCAAGCTACTTTTAAGTGAGATAATATGTGTAGAGTGCATAGCACTGGAATATTATATACCTCTGTGGTGATTATCATTACGTTTATTGCTTATAGCAGTCTTCCTGGTTCATGTCACATGCTATAAATTGTTTGCTGGGCCTCAAGAAGTAGAATAATGTCCTTTGGTGAAAGAGCTAAACTGCAGAGCAGGGAGGCTTAGACATTATTGCTCAGCGACGGACAGCATGCTACAAAAGGAACTCGAGAACTCATACTGCTGTTGTCTTGTATTCTCTGAAGATGTCATGTAGGCTTTTGTTTTCCTTTGTGGCAGATTCATTCCTGCATTGGTTCTCGTTTGTGTGGGTGAGCTGTGAAGTCATCTCTCCCAGGCACAACATGTCACCATGTGCACTGACCACAGTTGTGGAATCCCCCTTGACCTCTGTTTCTAAGGGAATCATCTTTCTAGCTCTAGAGAAAATTGATTTGGAGAAGTTTGGGCTCTTTTTGCCTAATGGGAGAAATTTTTCGTCTGCAGCCTGTCTGGTGATTCTTGTTTATTTTTAACATTTCAGCCCAGTAAAAATAATGTGATGGTCACTGGCTGTTTGGCTAGTTATTTCAGTTGTGGGGGTAATTCACTCTGGATTTGTTTACTTCCAGTGGAGAAGTTTACACAAAGCTGCCTTTAGGGCTTTGACCAAGAAGGAAGCTTTTCTGGGCCTCTGCTTGGAGCCAGCTTCTTCTGAGTGAAACTGGAGGGGCAATGAAAGGACTCATTCCCAGTAAATAGCAAGGGAGGGAGGACCGCGACTTAGATAGGGTACACTTCTTTCTTTTTTGCAGTGATGTATGTCTGTCTGCTTTTGTCTTTGAACCCCCAGAACTCACAGACACTCAGGTGGTTCTGCCAGGACAGCCGCAGCAACCGTCGAGCAGAGCCCTGGTACAAGGAACAGGCACCGCCAGCCCACTAAGAACCCCAGCCACAGCGGCCTGGCCAGTGGCGCAGGTGAGTGACCACACAGAACACCCGTGTGGACAGCAGCTCCATGCCCTCACTGGGCCACCCCGGAGCGGGGCTCTGCCCAGCCTACAGGTCTAACCCAGGGTGGGCGAGTGAAGACTTCTGGACCTCAGTCTTCTCACTGGTGCATCTTCTTTGGTCTCTGCTTTCTTCTAAGTAGCCAAAGTTACTCTCCAGGTCACTGTGCGCCTAAAATAGTCCTCTGCTCAGAAATGAGAAGTGCTGCTCTTGTATTCACCTCTTCTCAGCAGTGGGTTTCATTTGGGAGATACATTATTTAGACATGAAATTTAAAAAGAAATTTCCTTAATTTAAGGGAATTCTCAGACCAGGGAAGAGAAGACTTAAATTTGCTGCCAAGAGCGGAGTGGGGGAAGATGGCAGTCCTGGGGGTTTGGGCTGCTGACCAGGTGGGGCCAGGTTACCCCTGGGCACCATGGACTGTGCCGTCACTTTCCACTACCGGACCCAAGGAGAAGCGACAGTGCGACCTGCCCACTGCCAAGTAGAACTGCTCTGCGCGTGGCTCTGCTTCCCTGTAATTGGGGGCAGAAGGACCTGTTTCAAAACAAATCTTTTTTTTTTTCCTCCGTCTTCCCTGTGTCTCAATGGAATTGTCAGAAAAGAAAAAGAAAAAAGCACTGATTTTCTAAGATTATTGAAGATCATGTGATCTTCAGTGACTGCTGGCCATTTTCCTTAACTTGGGGCAGGTGGGATGATACATGGATGTTTTTACTCCTATAAACTATAGCTAGGGGAAGGCAGATGTTTAAGCTGGTGATACTGAAATAATTTTGTAGGTGCTTGTTTGTGATTGCCAAAGCGTAACATAAAGGACAAGAGATGCAAAGCCATGTAGCTTTGTCACATAAGCATAATCACGGCATTGTATTGACTTGTGTGTGACAAACTGACTGAGTAGAAGAAGTCTCCTTGGGTCACTTTGTAATAACTTCCAGCAAGGGGTGGTGGCGCGCGCCTGTAATCCTAGCACTGAAGAAGCTGAGGCAGGAGTGCTGTGAGTTTGGGACCAACTTGGGCTACAAAGTGAGTTCAGGGCCACTTTGAGATACATAGTGAAACCCTGTCAGAAAAACAAAAACAAAGGACACGCACACACACACACACACAAAATGATAATATTCAGTTCTCTGTCAGCACTGTAAGGGGCTTCAGCGCCTCTCTGGTAACTTATGTGGCCTGGTTAGTTCACCATCTGTAAGGGACTGCAAGGTGGGGGTGGCCATGTTCAGCAAGGCTCCTTTGCAAGTGCGTGACCTTCCTTCTCTGGAGTTTGAGACCTGGGAAACAGAATTAACTTGCTCGCCCTGAGCTTGGGCATATGGATGAGCTGCAGCTGAGGAGTTCCAGCAGCCGTTGCCTCAGCCTGCCTGGAGCTCCTGTGCCAACCAGCATATCTGTGTGCTAGCACCTTCCTGTCTGCATGAAGGCGACAGTGAGCTGGCAGCTGTGGACTGTGTGTAGAGAACCATATGCAGCTTTGTGAGCGCCTGCGAATATCCTTCTCTTAGAGAAATACGTTGCTTGTGGAGGAGGGCCAACATTTGCAAATGGACAAAGGGAGCTGGCTTTTTGCAGCTGGTTGCTTCTCAGATGCAGTGGCTGAGCTACCAAGCATTTTGTACTTCCAGGAGGCCACACTACTGTGACGGTGGTTTCTCTTGGCCATTTCTGTGTTTCTTATAAAAACTATTGGTAAATTGACTGTATACAATGGCTGTTGACTCAGTCTTCTTGGACATTTAAACAAATGTTTATTTCCTATACATTTAGTTTTACATACCTTTGCTTCTGTCCTTATCTCCATGCACACTGTGTTCCAGCAGATGAGGCAGGTGTCAGTCATACCTTTAGAAAGCCAAGTGTCCCTAAGCCCAGGCTGCCTTGGAAATGTGTCCTGTATCTGAGTGCCTGGACTGCTCCTAAATCCCATCTGTGGAGGGTAGTGGTTGTACTCCAGGGATTTCTTCCCAGTCAAATACTCAGGACGAGGCCTCTGCCTCTCCCCTTTCTTCTGTGATGACAGATTCCCTTTACCTCACAGGCAGCCTGGACTTCAGAGGCTCTTTCATGTTTATCCAAAGGGTACAAGACGACTTCCCCTGTGCTGTGAGGAGAGACAGAAGCTGCCCTTTCAGACACAGGGACAGAAGAGGGGTTGAGGGTATGAATGAGGACACCTTCCTCCCTCAGTGTGTTGTCCTCAGGCCTGTGACGACCTGGCCCAGGGTGGTGGCGGCAAGGCGTGCCTCCTGGAGTTCTCACAGACGAACATGATTTCGCTGCATTGCAGTCACGCATGAAAAAGACATTTGGGGCAAAACCAGAGCTGAGTTTCAGGTGGCTTTTCATGTTGTCACAACTGTAAAGTAACCATTTTTATAAGATGAGAGTGAATGGCAGCCTGTCTATATAAATATATCTTTCAGTTTTAGAAGTGGTAGAACTGAGAAATAGACCAGTGGTGTAGCACTTCACCGAGACTGGTGTGCAATGGTTTGCTTTCTAATTTCTTACTGAAAACCTTACCAAAAAATTACATCTGGTGCTTCTCTCTTACATGTAATTCGCGTGCACGTGGGTCCCACTGGCTGTGGCTGAGTCCTAGTTCCTCATGTGCAGTATATGTACAAGGCGCAGTGACTCTCTAGGCCTTAGTTTTCTCCTTTTATAGGTTAGAGCAAATGTAGCTAGCTCATAAGTTGGTATAAGGAATAAACCATAGAAAACATACAGAGTGCTTGGCCGGGTACTGGCATGTAGCTTTGATCTTTGCGAACAATTTCATGCACTTATAATTATGGAGTAAGGGTGGGTGTTCTTGTTTTTTTTGTTATTTTTTTATACATTCTTCGATCTATGTGGTCTTCTTATTTTTTTTAGAGTGGCTTCTTTTCACAGTTAATGTGCCATACTGTATTTAACTATTCCTTGAATCTGTGTAATTTCATTCTACAAAAGAAAATCCTTCTGTAAACATCTTCGCATGGGCTATTTCTTCTTAAATAAAACTTTGTTTTGTTTGGGTCTTGCTCTGTTGCCCAGGCTCACACTCTTGCCTCAGCCTTCTGAGTGGTTGGGATGGCAGGCACGTTCTCCATGCCTGGCTCTTGAGTGAAAGTCTCAGGCCAAAGGATATGAATTTTAAAAATTGAAAATTAATGTATATCATGAGATTGCCTTCCAGGAGGATCATTTATATGTCCAAAGCAGTATAAAAATGTTTTGTAAAGTGGTGTGTAAGATGTTTTTCTCCCTGCAGTCTTGTAAGTGCTAGTTTATCATTTTTTGCTATCAACACTAAGTGCTGCCTCATGGTTTACCCTCGTTGCATCTTCCTTTCTTTCCTCCTTTTCCTTTTCTTTCTCTCTTTTGTCTCTTCTCCCTCCCTCCCTCCCTCTGTTCTCTCTTCCCTCCCTCCTTTCCTTTCTTTCCTTTCCTTTCCCCTTTGCTTCTCCTGTGCTGGGAATCGAGCCTCAGACAGTGTCATACTAGTTACACGCTCTTTGAGGATATGAACGAGGGACAGAATGCGCTGCCTCCCCAGCCCTAAATTAGTTTTTCTCTGTATTGGAATCCTGTTATTACAGAGGCATTAATTAAATAGCTTTTTCACCATGATTTTACTTAGTGTTCATCACTTACCATGTTCTTATATACAGTGAGGGTTTCTTTGTTTCTTGTTTTGAGCAAGTCCTATGATTTTAATTATTGATACAGTATTTTTTTTTAATGTCTGAGAGGACCAGCTCTGCCTTACTACTTTTTCTTAGAAGCTTGCTCAGATGTGGGTAGGAACTGTGTTCATCTATATATTAACCGGAAAGGGGATTTAATTTTCCCATCAGTAACCAAATATGGCTTTGTCCATTTTTAAGAGCTTCTCTTCGTTTGCCTTGTAACTTTGCTGTTTTCTTTATAAGGCTCACCTGTCCTGTGCCACTCTAGTAAGGAATTCTCCTTCTGGTTTTGGCTGTTTTTGTGAAGAGCTGACTGTGCGGCTGCGTTGCAAGTGTGGGGCTTGTGTCTCACAGGTGACGGGTCCTGCCTGCTTCATGGCATCTGTTAGGAGCTTGACTGTAGTTGAAAAAGACTTTGGTGGTGGTTGCCTTCCTGGATGTGGGGGCCGAAAAGACCCATGTGTACACCCTGAGTCTGGGTTCTGCCCTTCACACTGAACATCAGGAATGCGCAGCCAGCAGGCAGCCTGTCCAGGACTAAGAAAAGGAATTTCCGATCAATTCTTAATCTTTTTTTTGGCTAACTATGACTAGAGTGTGTCTTAGTTCTGAGTATACTTGTGCTTCATAAAGCTAGTGTGTGTAACCGACCTCACAGAAGGAGCCTTGTCAAATACCCACAGTTGCCGCAACCAAAGCCTATTGTACCATTTTACCCACTTACCCCATCTGTCCTTGGTGCGTGTGCGGGCACCATCAAAGCCACCCTCACCTCCCCCATGCCCATTTTGAGCACTGGTTTGAGTACCGGGTCTGGTATTTGCTGACTGCATGGTTCCTTTCTGAGTTGTCTCTCAGTGAGCCTCAGTGTTGGCTTCAGGGAAATGGGAAAAATATTTTCCTCGTGAGTCTGTTGGGAGGATAAACAAACTAATGAAAGTGTACTTGCCACAGGCGGTAAGGAACCCTGGATCGGACCCCTGAACAGGAAAGGGGCCTTAGTGGGAAAGCTGGCAACATCCAAATAAAGTCTGGAGTCTGGTTAATAATAACGTATTAATTAATGTTTTAACTTTGACAGATGTGCCCTGATTATATAAGATGGTACTCTTACTGTGATCCCAGCACTTGGGAGCTAAGGCAGGGGCATGGCAAGTTCAAAGCAGCCTGGGCTATACAGCGAAACCCTATCTCAAAAAAAAAAAAAAAAAGTACTGTTAGGAAATTGAGTGATGAGAATGCCATCTTTTCAGCTTTTCTATGTATCAAAAATTTATTCCAAAATTAAAAAAAATTTTTTTCAAGGATCCTGTTTTGCACATGATAGTGTTACACAAATGTTAGGGAATTTTATTTCAAAGTATCTTTGTTTTGCTAGATTATTAGGTTTTTTGAATGCATATTCATTGAGCAGATATTTATCAGATGCTGTTTTGCTGAGTGCTATGGACAGTATAAGAGTATAAAGTGAGGCCTCTGCCCTCCAGTCACCCTCAGTGAGGTGCCAGCACCAGGGTGGCAGAGCTGTGGGCTGGGTAGTGAGACCACGGGTGCTGTGGCCTCTGCATGGGCCAGTGGTCCCTGGGCTGGAGGGCGGGGAGCAAGAACATGGGAAGCAGAAGTAGTGACATGCTTAGGAAAGTACAGGCTATAGGGGAAGACAAGGTGCACACATCAAGTAATTAGGCTTAAAGGTTAAAGAATGTTGGCTCAGTTGAGCCCAACTGACACGTAAAGCACAGCACTCCTCTGAGGCAGATGAATTTGTAACTCTTCATTTTTGACAGTTTATTTTTTTCTCTAAACTTGAAGCCTCGTCATGTTTGAGCATGGCGCCCTGTCACTAGTTGACAGGGTAAAGATGGGCCAGTGGCTAAGGGTCTGCATCGAGTTTCTTCTGATTGTGAATGACGATAGGTGGCTTTGTCTCCGAGGTTCTCTTGAGCTCTTGTGTTGTAAGAATGTGCAGAGAGACTCATTTGTGGCTTAGGGATGGGCACATTCTGGCAAACTCAGCCGTGATTTCCTTGTGGCGTGAACTCCGCAGGGTGAGCTTGGACAAACCGAGACGGCTACAGTGTCGCTAGCCCTGTAACCTTACGGGGCCACCCTCATGTACGCAATCTGCCTTTGACCACAACATCGTAATGTGGCATATGGCTGTGTAGACACACACGCTGAGGGCAGAAGGTTGTCAGTACACACAGGGGAGGCTCATTGACATTTGCTTTTCAGTTCTCTGTTTCTGTTATAGCTTGTGTCCAGATGTCCCCCAAAGTGTCGCACAGTCATGGGTGGGGCTTTTTGGAGGTGGTTGGTCTGGAGATCTGGAGTGTGTGATGCTGGGATCAAGGGTGTGACTGCTCCCCCGCCTTAAGGTGGTAATCACTTGTCACTTGTTGCTTATTACTGCTGCTCCTTGTAATTTGCTGCCCTGTTTTACCATGGATTGTTTCTCTTTTGCCATGCCACCACACCTTGGAGCCAGTCAACTATTACCTGAAATCTCTGCAGAGAGCTAAATAAACCTTTTTCCTTTAACTTTGGATACTGGGTATTTTGTCTCAGCAACGAGAAAAGAAACAAAGATAGAATTTGGTACCAGAGAAGCAGGGTTGTTGCTATGACATACCTGACCTTGTGATTTAGGAGACTTTGGAATTGGCTTATGGGAAGAGTTTGGAAAGGTTTGGAGATGCCAGCTGAACAAACAGCCCAGAAATGCCTTAAGTTGTACTTAATGGGAGATTCTGGTCAGAGCTCAGAAGACCAGAATGCTGATAGAAATGCTGCCAGTAAAGACCAGGCTCAGGAAGTTTCTGCTGGAAAGGACTACATTGGCTGTTGGATCCCAGACAATGTGCGTTATGCCTTGGCAGAAAGTTTGTCTGCATTTTGCTCATGTCCAGAGACTTTTCCTGAGACTGAGATTAAGGTAGGTGGATTAATTAATGTGGCAGAAGAAATTTCAAGGCAATCTAATGTTGAGGCCATGGCATGGCTATTGTTGAAGACAGATATATGTTGAGAATCAAGAGTGAAGAATCCAGCAGAATGATTTAAAACATTTTGAGTTTGGCCAGGAGAAAAGGTCCAGTAAAGTTGTGGCCTACAGAGATGAAACAGAGGAGAAATTGGTCACTGAAAAGACTACCAAGGAAAAGCCAACTATTTCAGAAGAGGACAGTAGATAAGATCAGGTGGTACAGCTGTAGATAGAAGACGATAGAAAAGATGGCTTGAGGACATCACAAGAACCAGCAGGACTCCACCCTTTGCCGCTTCAAAATTGCAAAAAGTAAAAGACTGGTTTGAGAAGTGAGTCCCTATTGCTTCTCAGCCTTTTGGCTAAGATCAAGTGGAGAAGAGAGTCCCAGAGCACCATGTTCCAGAGTGGCAGTGGTTACTTGGGATTTGATTCATAGACACTTGACCCCTACAGTCAAGAGAGAAAGAAACATGGCTACTGCTCCAGCTGGCAG
The DNA here is from genome assembly GCA_004027595.1 of Dinomys branickii. Lineage (NCBI taxonomy): Eukaryota > Metazoa > Chordata > Mammalia > Rodentia > Dinomyidae > Dinomys > Dinomys branickii. The sequence goes on along the minus strand of PVLD010008237.1, from coordinate 71,156 downwards.
CAGACCTTGGCATCATCCATGTGGTGCTAGTTTTTGGTGCATGCAGAATGCAAGAGTTGTGGAGTCAGGAAGTCTTCCACCTAGATTTCAGAAGAAGGCCTGGGAGGCCAGGCCGTGTACCCTTGAGAGGGTACCACTTAGTACCAAATTCTGTCTTAGTACTTTTCTTGTTGCAGAGACAAAATACCAGACACCCAAAGTTAAAGGAGGAAACGTTTATTTAGCTCACAGTTTGTAGAGATTTCAGTTCATAGTTGACTGGCTCAAGGCAGGGTGACGTGGCAGAGGGACATCACAGAAGAGAAATAGTTCATGGCAGTCAGAAGGCAGAAAGGCAGCAAACAGCAAGCTATAAGCAACAGATTTTTTTCTGTCTCTATATATTGTATCCAGGCTACCTGCCTATAGGGTGAGACTAATTTAGTAATTACATACCCTTAATCCCAGCATCACACACTCTAGATCCTGTATCTTTGCAAAGCCCCATCCATGACTGTATGAAGCTTTGTGGGGACATCTAGAAACAACCCACAACAGTTTCCAAATCTGAACTCAAAGTGTGGCACAGAACCTAGATGAGCTTCTCTGGTAAAACACAGGCCCAGGCATGAGCAGGCACAGATGTGGTCCTGTTAGAAGCCCTTTAACTAGGTTGGCAGCTGTGTGAGCAATCAGTTCCAAAGAGTGTGAACTGGAGGCGCTTCTCCGCTGGAGTACCCTGGGGCTCCACTAGGGCTCTGCTTTGGTTCTTCTCCTAGCCAACAATTTTATAATAATTACATGAATAATAGTACATGTACATTATGAAAACTTTTAAAGTATAAAAACTTAAACAGCATAAAGAATTCCTTTTTACTATTTAGCCAATCTTGTTTCCTCCCCAGAGGCAGCTGTTACTGTGTTTGTTATTCTTCCAAAGATATTCTTCACCACACAAGTGTATGTGAGTACATGTATGCACACTTCCACACAAAAGGATAGCATATGTCCAGTGTTTGGCACCTTCCTACTTCATAGACATTTTGCAGTTTTTCAGTAGAATTTGAAGTTAATTTAAGAGCTTTTCTCCCTGCTGGCCTCCTACTAATCCCACTAAAAATAGGGAGAATTTTAGTATCTATAAGAACACCATAGTAGAAATACCTTAAGTATATTTAAATATAAAAGTTAATACTTTCTAAACAAAACTTTATTTTTAGACAGTGGTAAGAAATCACCTTATTATTTTGCAATCTAATAAATAAGGAGGAAGAGTCAAGCATTTTTCCTGGCCTTTCTTTCCAATTTGAAGCTTAATAAAGGACATTTTCTTACTATGGAAGTGTTCCAATAAATTAATATAAAGACAAGATGATCGAATTAGAATATCACTATTTTGCAAACTCATAAATTAATTATTTAAATCTAGTTTTGAACTTTCTTATTTAACTGACATCTGCCTATTTATGTCCCAGTACTATGCTTGTTTACTTGTTGTAGCTTTATGGTATGTTTTAATACTTTAGTGAACAGTCTGCCACCCACAGCTTTAGACTTTCCATGATTATCTTGTAGATTTAGCTTTCCTTATTAAATTTAGAATGAATTTATCTGGCTTTGAAAAAAGTCATTATGTAACTTTTTTTATAAAATTAGAATTGAGTAAAATTTATAGATTTGCATAAAGAGAATGACCATCTGTTGTGTGTTACCAGCTTGACTGGGTTAGAATGAGGAATACAAATACAAAGCCTTTCATTTATGTTGGGAAACATTTTTGCACAAGATTTAGTCATCCACTAAACAATTAATTGAGTATATGTGCCAGGTGCATTTATACTGTGAAGAAAGCAAGTGAATCCATCAAGGTTGTTCTCAGCCTGTAGCTCTTGGGTATTTGTTAGCATCAAGCTGGGGCTACATCATGTGAAGACCTTTGAGTTGCAGCTCAGTCTCATGTTAGCCAGTGAGGTCCAGTAGTTGCTCAGAATTGTCCTCCTCTTGGGTCTTACTAAAGGATCTGTGCAAAGAGGAAGTGTCAGGGAATGAGTGAGTGGTTAGGACCTGGAGGCAGAAAACAGGATGTGAGTTGATTGTTCTGTGACCTTGGCAGGCAATTTAACCTCTTGGATTTTTGGTTTCCTCAATGTAAACCAGGGTCAGGGGATCAGTGGCTTTAAAAGAGACAATTGAAAGGGCTTTGTACTTTACTAGGTACACACCCCACTGTTCTGTACAGGTTAACTCATCTCATTTAAATTGATAATCTGACTCTTATGATCTGATAGCATCTAATTTCCTATGTTCTGTACCTGATTTCAATATCTAGGAGCGGTGGTAGAAGTAGTTATCTACAAGAACTGCCCCTTGGTGAAGGCATGGTGGGCTAGAAACATTGAAGAAGTAGTGGGCTTTTTTACTGGAAAAGAGAAGACTAACGAAAAATAGAAAATACACCGGATACTTATTTTGTATTGCTTTGGGCCTAGGGGACTCAAACCAGCTAGTGGAATTCTGTTTACCATAAGAAAAAATTTTCTTGCAAGTCCTTCTGCTCAGTAGTGAGTACCCTGGCAGAAGAAATGTTGGAGAAGAAATTTGGGTAAGCTATTTGTTAGGGAAACTACAAAATGGATTTTTGAATTAGGAAGAGGATGCTAAATGCTGACTCAGGCATTTTGGGGGTGAAATTCGAATATAAATACACACATGCAGTCACATATGTAAAAGATTCTTTGCATATGGCTCATCCATTTTCAAAGAATCACAAGTCTTTGAAACCTTGTTTGATCCTTTTCTGAGTTAGAGGATATTGCAGTGCCTTGTGGACATGAGTGATCATCAAAACTGAAGGGATGGTGAAATAAGACCCGGGAAATAGGAGACTAGCTAGCTGATTTCAGTCTTGTTTCTTTATCTGTTGTTACCTTGGAGACGAGTCCTTAGCTTTTGGATCCCTTTCTTTTCATCTAGAGCTTCAGTGCCTGCTTCTTCCTTTGAGTGTGAATCTTTAAGAGAACAAGCACGTTATTGGAAGTTTTCTGCCACTTGTGTGTGTGAGGTTTGTTGAAGGGAGCTGGTATTTGTGTCTAACAGGCAGATGACAAATTTAAAGCGAAAGAGGTGCCCCGCAGACTTGGCGCTGGTCTTGCTGTGTTTACCACGTTTCCCTTTTACCCTCATTTTTACTACTGCTCTTTCATCCATAAATGTAACTCTAATAAAGTTATAGAAGAGATAGTATTTAATGTATTTATTTGAGGCTCATTCCCCAGTTCCCTTTATGCAGGCATTACTGACTTGCTATAATTTTCTAAATCATGTTATGTGAAATTTTTACCATTGCCTGATATGCATAGGGTGACAGTGTAGATATGGTGTTAGCCCATAAATTGAACCTCATAAGTGTAAACAAAATTCATATTCATAGTTGATCATCAAAATATGGTTTGTACATTTGTAGTGAATGATGAATCCACTGCAGCCACTGACCCCGAAGAAGCTTCTGTTGTTGGTGTGACGTCCCCACCTGCCTCAGCCTTGAGCGTGACCCCAAATCCCACCACGACATCTCTCCCTACTCCAGCCACCCCGGCTGAAGGAGAGGAGCCCAGCACTTCGGGCACACAGCAGCTCCCCACGGCCGCCCAGGCCCCCGATGCCCTGCCTGCCGGGTGAGTAGACTTCTACCCTGCAGCAGCGTGTTCCTCTCAAAGACTGAGCCTTCTTTAGCAGGTCTGAAACAACATGGTTATTTATTACCTAGCAGCAAGTATTCCCCGGGGAGCCCGCCATGCACAGAAACAAGGGCGGTGTGGAGAACTGCTTGTTCTACATAAATCTTAAAGGGCCTCTAAATCATCTGGGCAGAATCAGTGCTACTTTATGGCACAACTTGAACAGCTTGACCGAAAGAGAGTGGCTTCTGTGGAACAAGGAGCTCATTTTCCCTTCCTGAGTTGTGGCAGAGGGTGTTCGCAAACCTATGGCTCGCGTGCCACTGTGGGCTGTTTGTATCATTGAAAATTCTGAAAGGTTTGCCATCACTGGCCGATACCTGGCCTAGACAACAGCTTTCCTGTCCTGAATTTTATCTTAACAGCCTATGGAGGACTTGGCCTTGAGATGCCGAATCTTAACTGTGTGTATTCCCATAGCGGGGGCTGGTGTTAACTTAGACCCCTGGTTTTTTTGCTACCCCTCAGTTTGGGGTGAAATCTGATGTGAAGACCTTGGATGAGAATATGATCCAAGAAAGTCAAAAGGAGTTCCAGTTTGCCTTTATAGTAAGTGGAGAATAAGAGAAGGGACTTGCAAATGAAACAGATCTGGAATTGAGCCCCCCCCATGTGACTGACATTGGCCAAGTGACTTACAGGTTGGGAAGGCAGAGATAATAAGCATGTGTGTCTCCCCGGGAAGCTAAGGGACTCAGACAGAGGGGTACAGGAAGCACTTGCCCAGTGATGGACATTGTACCTGGTGATAGTGAGGCGGTTGTCAAGGAGTCATAGAGGAAGAGGATGTCTCTGACACAGGAAACCATCTAATCTCAGCAGCTGGCTAGGGCTGGTCCTGGTGTCCACCTTTTGTTCCTTGTTTGGTATAGAAGAAACCAGTGTCCATGCTGCTAAGTCGCGGGTGACCTGGCTGAAGTTGGCCTGAAGTAGTTTATAAGGGTAGTTTCTGAACCCTTACGTCACAAAGGAGAAAGGAAGCCTGTACGGTCTCTTGCTTGTGGTATAATGTTCTGTGTTGTTCTGAAAGCCACTTTTGAAAACCCAGTTGTTAAAAATCCTAACTCTGAAGACATGCTATGTTTAACACGTACGCTTGGCATGCTACCTAGCTGCTGTCTGTTTATAAAGTGTGTTGACCAAATGAAAACTGTCTTAAGTAACTTGTAACACCCCAAATCTGGAGAGAATTGGGTGTTGAGAGGCAGCTCTGAGAACTCTTGGTCAAATTTTTGATTTTGTGAAAAGCTTATTAAGCAATTGCTTGTGTCTTAACTGCTCCCTACAGAGATTTGTTTTGTACGTGGTGCGGAATACTCGAAAGTCGTGTTTGGTTTGTAATTTCAAATCTGTATGCTATAATTTTGGGGGAGCAGCGCAGAATCCCTCTGGCTGAAAGGAGGGAAAATGGCCGCCTGTTTCTCCAGTGAGCTGTTTGTTTTCTTTCCACTGAGCAAATGCCTGGAAGGCCGGCCTCACTCCTGTGTCAGTCACACGCAATTAGGGCTAATGGCTCACTATGTCTTTATGTAGGGCGTGTGTGAGGGTTACTGTTCTCAGGGATTGGGCACTTCCTGTTTCCAGGCAGCTGGAAAACTCCAGGCTCTGAAAACGCTCTTTATTCTCCTCTGGCGGATTGAGTGGCCCAGGAAAGCTGATTCCCCTCCCTCATATGGCCAGAGGCCGAGTTTGAGCAGCAGTCTTTTCCTTGGAGCTTTTAGAATGTGACAAGACCCTGTGTGGGCCTAGGGCGGCTAGTGCCCACTTGAACATGAATGATGGCCCAGGGAAAGGTACAAGAGTCCCAGTTTTCCAGCCCTGAAGGGCTTCTCGGTGTCCATCCCCAAGATGATGATGAATCTCAGTACTTTGAGGATGGTCTCAAACAGCTGCCTAGCTGAAGGTGGCCGCTGGCACTGCCATGGTACAGTAGTGAAGAAAACAGGCTTGTTATTGACTCTTCCGTGCTGCAAGCCGGAATGGGCATGGTTTCTGCAGTGAACCCCTCCAATTCCTAGGCCTGCTACCCTCATTCTCCCCAGTTTATTTCCAAGTTTAAGAGGTCCCGATGAGGCAGATTACTCATTTATTCTCGGTATCTTGACTTTAGGAGTTAGGGCCCAGTGAGAGCATGAACTCTGTCACCCTAATTCAAACACCAAAAGAGGCATGTTGTAGCGGAGGGGTTGAAGCACCACCACACAGCACATGCCCCTTCTTGAATTGGCATTTTATTTATTGCCTTTACCTTTCTGGGGGATATATACCTGTAGCGTCTAAATCGATCCTCTGCTAGTACCCAAGTCATAGACCAAAGATTTTTCCATGATCCGTTTTGTCATTGAACTAATGTTTGTTACAGTGGTCGCTCTGCATTCTCCTGCTGGTCACCTTGTCCCTTCCCTCGGCTTCCTTTGCAGTCTGTTGCCAACTCCTTTTTCTGTATCTCGAATCCATTTCTCCATCTAGGCATCTTTACCCAGCCTGTGTAAAACGGAGTTCATCATCCTGCCAACCCCGGGCGGGCTGGAGTCGGGCCTCCCTCCTCATAACGGAGCCACTGTTCCCCAGGCAACCGTCGGGCCGTCCATCTCTCACTTCTTCCTGATGCAGTCTGTCATCCAGCCTCGCCCCTGGCTCTCTGGGCTGTGAGCTCATCTCCCCTTGCTTCTCCTTGCGTCTATTACAAGTGCAGTATAAATAACGATTGATCGAGTGGCTGTCTCCCTTTCATTCTCTAACTCCCAGTGTGCACAGGGGTCCTGTCTGTTGTATTTACCACTGTATGCCCAGCACCTAGCAGGGCACCTGGCACAGGGAGGTATTCCAGGAAGTTGTTAAATAATGATTCTGCTTCTTAAATAATTCTCGTCTGCTCAGCTGGTGACATGCTTGTGTTGTGTTACAGACTAGAGTACCTTTACCTGGCAGGTAACTATTCTTGTCCTTCTCATTTATTGTAATCTTTTTTTTAATACTATACTAGGGATTGAACCAAGAGCCTTCACACAAAACTATATCCCCAGGGCTGGGGATATAGCTCAGTGGAATAAGTGCCTGCCTAGCAAGCGCAGGGTCCTGAGTTCAATCCCCAGTACTGCCAAAAAAAACAAAAACAAAAACAAAACTATATCCCCACTTCTTGTTTTTTAAGAAATATTTTATTTTGGGGCACGGTCTTACTAAGTCACCAAGTTGCCCACGGTGGGTTTGAACTTGGAGTCGTCCTGCCTCAGCCTCCCAGGGTGCTGGGATCACTGGTATGTGCTACTGCACCCAGCAATTTTAACCTTTTAAAATAAAACTCTGGTCATGACCTTTTACCACTTGGAATGCTACAGTGGCTACCTACTATCTCTAAGGATGAATTCCCAAAACCTTAGTCAAGCCATAAGCCCCAGCTGGTACGACCGCACCTCACCCTCCAGCCTTCTCTGGAAGCCCCTGTTCTGCTCTCTAAAGACAAATCATATTTATTTTCGTTTGACAGATGAACCACCCTGAGACTGAAGACCCTCCTCCGTGCTAGGTGCCCTTTTTGAAAGCTTTACTCAGCATTTTATCTGTTAATTCTTGCACGTCTTCAAGACACAGCTGAATCAGAAATTCTGGGAACCCTTCCCTGGCCGCCAGAGTGAAACCACCCGGTGTCTGTCTGTAACTCTTCTCACACTTGGAGCCGCCTGCTTGCGTCTCCTCTCCTCCCCGCTGGGCTGTGAATGCCAAGATGGCAAGAGCTTGGCCCAAAGGGGGCCCTGGGACGTATTTGTAACAAATAAACGAATACATGTGCGTGCTGTCTGTCCCCGCTTTCCTCCACCTGGATGAACACTTCCTGCCTCTCTGATGCCTCAAAGAAAGAGCAGCTGTGACAAGAGTATTGCGTTTTCCTTCCAAGAGCAAGAGAATTGAGCCCGATGGCTGTGATTTGCCGAGCTGATGGGTTTGGGGCTCAAATCCGTGCCTCTCATGGACCAGAACGCTCTTCTCTGGTCCCAGAGGCCCCCCAGGCACTGACATTTGCTGTGTGGAGCACGGTATCTTTGCTAAGGCATTTCGGAGCCAAACTAGATTGTTTCCTAAGGCCTCCAGCCGACTCCGTGTGATTCCAGCTCTCTCCGCGGCTCTTTCGTCTCCTTTATTGAGTAATGGGAACAAGGCTCACTTGGGGGTCCAGTGGGTCTGGTTTTCAGGGTCCCGAAGTGGTCACGCACAGTCCCCTTGCACCCGCCTCATTCCTCTTCTCCCTCTGTCTGCTCCCTCCCTTCCGTAGCTGGTAACTTAATTATCACAAAAAGGGCCACGCAAGGGTCTGAGTTTACACGTTGCAAATGTCTGTTAAAGAGGGGAGCTGAGGAGGCTGTGGGGCAGTGGGGCGGGCGGTGGGCGGTGGGAGGCGAGGCCGCCTTAGTCAGCTGGCCCTGCATCTGGTTTTTGTCAACGCTGAGCCCACTCTGGGGTCCGAGTGCTCATTAACAGACCATATGCACACGGCTTCGATAAACTACCAGTGCACTTGGTCTCCGAGCTCCCTGCTCCCCTCACACAGAGGCACATTATTTCCCCCTGGCAGCCAGCGCGCTGCTGCGGTTTCTTACATAAGGGAGGGCGTTGTGTTTGCCGATTTCCCTCAGCCCTGCCATTTCACACCGTCCCTTTCTCCCGCGGTCATTGGCTGCTCGTTTCCTGCCTCAGAGTAGAATTTGATCGAGGAGGGGTATTTTGTAGCTCTTGTGGCTTTGCATCTGCCCTGCCCCCATGCTCAGTCTCAGAGACCCGGAGGTGCCCTGTGGAGGTGGTCCTGGAGACACCATCCGGGGCGACGGCCTCGTCACCATTCTCTGGTGCTTTGTTTGCGGAGACTGTTGGAATTTGGAGCGTCTCTGCTAAGCTATAAACCAGCTGCTGCCACAGGATTTCTTTCCAAGCTCAGTTTTAGTGGTGGCCAGAGCCATGCCCAAGGATTTCTAAAACAGCGTTTCTCCAGCTGTGAAGAGCTCGTCCTTTTTGTTGTTGTTAGCGTTACTGTTGTTTTGTTGTAAAATTTTCTGTCTGTTGTGAATCATGCTTTTGTTCTGTCTTTCCTCCCCCCACCTTATTCTAGGGATTGAACCCAGGGCCTTTGCACTGAGCTCCATCCCTAGTCCTTTTATTTTTTATTTCAAGACAGTCTTACTAAGTTGCCAGGTTGCCCAAGCTGGGCTTGAATTTTCGATCCTCCTGCCTCAGCCTCCCACAGTGCTGGGGTTATGGGTACTTTTGTTCTGTACTCTGTGAAAGGATGCCACTACTGATTATGTATTCGGATGTGGCAGTGTCAGAGGCACTAAAATTGCTAAATGCTAAGCAACTTTTATACTTTTCTGGTTGTAAAACTCTTTTAACAGTTTGAGCTGTGGACCATGCTTTGAGTAGCTCTGGATTAAAGGATTGTATGTACCTTCCCCTCACTTCTTTTATTGCTGAATATGGCTTACTGTGGGACCCTGCAAGGGTTATTACATGTGTGGGTAACGCCCAACCATATGTACTCTGGCTCTCCTCCTTATCTCAGCCTCATTTCTGAGCCTCGCCTGCAGCTGGGCAAGGAGGTGCCTTTGCTGCGCTGCCTCGCGCCGCCTCTTGTGTGTGCGATCAAACCATGAACGTTCACCTTTCCTGCAGGAGAGCCTTGGGAGCAGGGATTATTGTGTCCACCTTTGCACCCTCCGCTCGTCGCACAGTATTTGGCTTCCACAGCGATGTAGTGCTTAAGGCTTTGTTGAGTGAATGGATAGGTGATTTCCACTTCCTCATTTGCCCTTAAATTTTTAATTTCTTTTTTGATCTTATTATAAAAGCCTGTGTATGGAAGATTAGAAGAGGAACGGAGGGAAAAGGATAACAATAGTAACAACAGTAAACACCCGTCTGGTTTAACCATTGATGTTTTTTATGCATCTTGTGTGTGTTTTCTTCCTGACCGCGGAGAACAGCTACTGTGTGTTGTCAGCATTGACCATGTGCTAGCGGCTGCTAAGATTTGTGCATAGTGTATTTCGTGCAGTCTTTGCAGCACTGTGAGGTCTTGCAGGAGAAGAAACCCTAAGGAATTTTCTAGAGGCCACATAAACAGGCGTATACACCCCTAAACACACACCTACCAAAATCTGCTAATCTTACAGAATATGCTTTTTAAAATTTATTTATTTTTATTATAAAATATTATTAGTATGCAGATAAGAAGGGTGAATAATAAAAGAAATTTCTGTGGGCATACCGGCCAACTTCATCAAATGTCTACAGTGTGCTGCATTTTCTGGAGAACTCCCCCCTGCTTTTTTTTAACCCCGTTGGTGAATAAGACATTCCCAGCGCATTGCAAGTCCTGTGAGCTCCGCTGATCCCACCCCCTGTGAGGATATCTGGAACTGGGGACACCCATTTAACCTACCGGTGGTATTTTGTTGTAAAAATGTATGCATTCTCTTATTTCATTATATGTACTTTCAGACAACACTGCAGTGAGATTTCTGTGTGAGTGCCTTTTTTGTGTACCCGTTTGTTTCTTTAAGGTGTGTGATGGAGCAGCCAAACATGGTGGTGCACGCCTGTAATCCCAGCACTTGAGAGGCTGAGGCGGGAGGATCATTGCAAATTCGAGACCAGCCTGGGCTACATAGTGAGTTCAAGGGCAACCTGAACTGTATAGTGAGACCCTGTCTCCAAAGGACCTAAAAATAACAATAATAATATTAAGATGTGTGATAGAACTGGGTGAAGTTCTGCAATGTTAGTAGATAACTGTCAAATTACTTTCTCAAGTAGCTGACCAGTTTAAATGCCTTTTGAGCACGGGTGGGCTTTCTGCGAAAACTTAGCATTGGCAGATTTTTTTCCCCTCCACAACTGGGGATTGAATCAAGGACCTTCATGTGAGCTACATCCTTAGGCCACCCCTTTTTTGATTCTAGGTTTTACTAAATTGCCCCAGATGGGCTCTGACTCAGGACCTCCTGTCTTAGCCTCCCAGAGTGCTGGGGTTACAAGTATGGACACCATATCTGGCCAGATTTTTTTCTTTTTCTTTTTCCTTTTTTTGTCTTTTTGAGACAAGACTCTTACTATAAATTCACTTTGTAGCCCCGTCTGGCCTTGAACTGTCAGCAGTCCTCCCGCCTCAGCCTCCCAAGTGCTGGGATTATAGGCCTGCACCACCATGTGTGGCAGAAATCTGACTTTATAGCCTTTTTATTTTGATTTTTTGGTAGCAGAAATCGAACTCAGGACCTTGCACCTATCAGGCAGGTGCTTGTGTCACTGAGCTACATTCCTGGCCAGATGTTTTTAATTTGGGTCAGTCTCACAATTGTGAATGGCTTTTGTGATTTTAATTTTTACTTTCCTTGATTTAGCATTGCTGTTGAACCTCTTCTGTATTTTATTTTTTGTTATTGTTCTTTGCTTTCCTTGTTGTATGATCGCCATTTCATTTATTTTTGTCTGTTTTTGTGTCTGGCTGTGTGTGTGTTTCCCATTGACCTGTGGGACTCTTCATGTGTGCTGCGTACTGGTCACGTCTCAATTATATGCCTTGCACATAGCTTCTTGCAGTCTGTAGCTTGTCTTTTCACTGTGCTTTTGGTCCCTTTTAGTGTACAGAAGTATAAAATTTAAAATAGCCAAGTTTTTCATGGGCCTTTTGTCTCTTATCTAAAATTATTCCTAATTCTGAACTTGTAACTGTTTAACACACATACTGATACTTTATTTTTTATTGATCTTAACATGGACATTATTCCACATTTAACTTTTTAAGAATGAGGGTGTGTTTTACAACCAGTGACATTGTTTATTTTATCTTATATTTTTTAATGATAGCAAAGTTTATTTGAAAAAGTACAAGTGAAGAGTGAGGGGGAAACTGGCTCTGCAGAGTGAGCTTGGGCCGAGCTTGGGCCGAGCAGAGTGAAAGAGGAAAAGCAAGAGGAAAGAACACTGTGGAGGAAGCGAGGAGAGCCCTGTGAGCAAATCCCCGATAAACAGCTCCGTTTAGTCAGCGTGTCTTTTTCTTTCTTGATGTGCTGTTCAACAGTTGAACCATCAGTGGCATTTTTAGATTTAATGAAAACAGCATATTGACATAAAAATATAATTTTTATTATTTTTAGCATGTTATTTATTAACATTTTCCCATGCAGTATATTATAAATATTTGGACAAATCAGTACTCATCTACAAGGTTACTTTCAGTGAATGAGTATCCCTTTCTGAAATAACAATCCTTCAACTGGGGGGCATTTCAGTTGTTTCCGGTTTTTCTGTAACTGCTATGTGTGCCATAATAAATGCACTTACAGCAAACTCTTGGGCTCACAATTATTTGCTTAGGATACCTTCTGAAGTAGAGATGACAAAGGGTGTGCATGGTAAGGCTTTTTGACTTAAGTTGCCAGATTACCCTTTGGAAGCCTCCCAACTAACCACTTTGAGAGTAACTTTACATACATCGTGAACATTTTATCTGAAGAAAAGTTAAAAATATTTTTTATAGACACCTACCTTGGGGATGTTTCATGTTGCTGAGATAAATACCTGACACCCCAAATTAAAGGAGGGCCAGATGATTGAGCTCCCCATTTACAGAGATTCAGCTCAGAGTTGTCTGGCTCCAAGGCAGGGTGGCGTGGCAGAAGGCAGCAAAACAACAAAGCAGCACGCAGCAAACAGCAAGTGACAAATGGCAGGTGGAGACAGCAGCAAGCCCTCTTTCTGTCCCTTAAATCCTATCCAGGGTACTCCTGGGGCAGGTACCACTCACACCCTTAACCCTAGCATCGCGCCATGAATCAATCCCAGCGTCACATCCTTGATCCCAGCTGTACACACCCTAGACCCAGCCGCCCCTGGAAGGCCCCACCTGTGACCACCGGAGGCTTGGGGGACAGCTAGACAGAAGCCCCACCAGTACCATGTCCAAGAACTGTCCTGCTTCACTTTGAAGACATCTATTTGAAAGTTGGCAGCTTGCATTGAAGAGCTTTGGGATCTTCTCAAGGCAAGAAGGAAAAAGACTAAGTAGAAGGAAAAGCAAACCAGGCTTAATCGAGGAGCCTCAGGAGCTGTCACGCTGCTCTCCTGGGCTGAGGGCAGACGGTGCTGGTGGGTGGTGGTTATTAAAAAGAGGTTGTCGAGGCAGAGGCTGGTTCAGTATTGTAGGAAAGGTCCTTGGAGGAAAGAACTGAGCTTAACACCTTTCCTACCCAGCTTAGAAGGACTGGTGAAGCCCTGGGAGCGGACCAGGAGATCTCTCCCCTTGCACAGACTTCTGACTCACCAGACAGCCTGAAAACATCCATATGGAGGAAACAAATCTAAGGACTCACCTGGAAGTGGCCAAAACTTGAGGAAGAGTAGGACTTTCACCTGAGGTATCTGTAGTAGGAACACAGAATAAGAACCCCTGAGTTTCATGTACGTTTTGCCCACAGAGAGTTGGAATTCTGCATAGGCAGCTTGCGGAATGCTTGAATACTTCCAGTATATTCTTCTAAAGCTCAGTTTTTGTCTGAATACCAGCAAGACATCTTTTCTTTCGGGTGTGTAAGATTCTGGCATGGCTTTGTTTTCTTTCTTTTTTCTGTTTGTGTTTTTTTTTAGACAAGGTCTCGCTGTGCTGTTTAGACTGGCCTTGAACTTACAGTGATCCTCCTGCCTCAGCCTCTCAGGTGCTGGGATGACAGGCATGCACCATTACGCCTGGCTTAACCTTTAATCTTTTTCAAGATGGCAATTGTAGGGAAATTGGGGTGTGAAGGTGGAAGATACATGGTAGAATAAAGGGTATACATAGGAACAAAGATTATTTAAGTAAGAGAAAAATTATGAGATTAACTGAGATTGGAAACTACTTCTTAAAATACTTCCAAATGTGAAGACCCTGTGTAGCCCATGGTCCGTCTGAATGCTACTCACTGAAGGCCAAGGAGCAATGTGTGGGGTGGGAACCGAAGGCAAACCCAGGGCTTTGAACACTGTTCCGAGGGCATCAAAGCGAGCCATTCAGCGGGAGCAGGTGTGACCCACATGAGCAAGATGCAGTGCTGAGTGAGACCCGTGGGCATGTGGACTGAAAAGCCTTTTAATCTCAGTGTAAAGGTGTATGAGGGAGAGAAACCTGAGCCCCGTCAGGGATGCACTGATGAAGGCTATGCCTGTGTCACTTTCTTGGCATGGGGACAAAACAACGGGAAGGCTTCATCTGTGTGGGCCAGCAGTTACCAAAGGAAAGTGGGGATCAGGAGGCTCATCTGGCCGCCGTCGGAATTGTCTGACTGTGCTGCGTGGAGGAAAGGGAGAGATTTGTACGCTTCGTGAACAGCTGGGCAGGTGAGGGAGGAGAGTTCTCTAAGAAAGGGAGGCATTCCGGGTCAGGGGTCAGGAGGACCCACACGGACCTCTGATCTGAGCCAGAGTCCAATTTTAAAAGGCGAAACTTGAATATGAAAAAAAGGCACTAGAAGAAAGGCCCTGTTCCTCTGGTAACCATTTTTCTATCTAAGCCAATTGAGAGGGCTCATAGAAGGACACTGCACCTTGCTGGACAATGGTGGTCCCTGCAAGAGGGACTTTCATTTCTAGGATCCGCGGTGATCAAAGATAGAAGGGGCAGCTCTTGTCTGGGCCTGTGTGTGGTTGAAAGAGCTGCTGAAATTGTGGACTCTAAGGGAAGAAGGTTAACATCAATTTTATTCCCTGTGGTATGCGGGAATACCACTGTGTCCATTAGAGTCGCTTGGAATTGAAGGTATTATCCTACCTTTAAATTAAAATACTAGCATGCGGTAAAAGCAGAGCTAAACACACTATAAAACCAGAAACAAAGGGAGACCTTTGTCTCAGTAAAATGTAAATTAGGTCAAAAGGAGACACTACTTATATACTGCAAACTATAACAAAAGAATTTTTGGAATAAAAGAAAAATGTATTGCGTTTTTTCCCTCCTCTTAAGCTCTAATTGCTGCAGCAAATAGTTTGTCTGTATAAAAGAGGCATTCTATCCAGATATTATGGCTGGTTTCCAAACAGTGACTGCAAAGTGAGTGTCCCTGGGGCTCTCCAGGAAGGGAGGGCTTAGCTGACTTCTCAGGGAAGGCCGGGCGATCCCAGATTCCTTCCCGTACGGGGAGCAAATGCTTGCCCCCCTCATTGTCTGCAGGACCCCTGGAGCCAAGTATTTCCCGCAGTTCCAGTTCGGGCATCGCACTGCTGCTGTGACGCTTAGGCAGAAAGCAGGAGGGTCTCAGGAAGTGGCAAGCTGCCTGGGCCGCCCACAGGAGCCCCCGCCGTGTCCCCGCAGGGGGCACGCGGCCTCTGGAGCTGGCACTGTTTGTTTCTCTCTGTCTTTAATTCTGAAGGACGTCCAGAGGGAGATCTCCCAATCTGTGTTTTCGTCCGGCCACTTTTGCCCGCATGAATATTCTGCCCTGTTAATGAATCTAAACTAAAATACTGACTGGAGCCTGAGGAACTTCCTTGTGCGGTAGAAGGGAGCTGAGTACCTAGGTCGGATCCTCAGGCTGCTGTCCAGTTGGAGCCTGAGCACAAAGACCCAGGAGAGGCAATGGCCCTCGTGTGTTCTCGAGGTGTTGGTTCTGTTAAAGAAGTAGTTAGTGGACAGCCTGACATTGTCTCATACTTTGAGTTGCTTTATACTGGATCGCGGTTACCTTAGAGTGTAAACCACCTGAGACATAATTTAGGAGTACAGATGCATACTGCATATTTTCCTGTAACAGGTATTTGGGTTTCAGCCAGTCACAGGTGGCCGGCTGATCACCTCACATCCAGGTAAGGCAGAAGCCTGCTGCTCACCCTGTTGGGCAAACTCCCCGAACCCCTCCTGGTTCTGAGCGCGGGCTGATGCTTGAATTGACCTTTGTTTGGATAAACTCTGTTACATCGAATTTCTAAAGTTTCTGACAGGAGTGCTCTGGCCCTCAGTCTGGTCGTTGACTCTGTGTGTGTGTGTGTGTGTGTGTGTGTGTGTGTGTGTGTGTGTGTCCACTGCATATTGCTGTTGACTCTGTGTGTGTGTGTGTGTGTGACCACTGCATATTGCTGCTCCCTGGCGCCCACCTCCCTAAGATGGCATATGTGGCCTCCTTCCAGTGGACTCTGCCTGAGAGGAGTGCTGTGATTCAAGTGACCCTGGAGGACTCCCTCAGTGTCCGTGCTTGGGACACTTGTTTCACTTAGAGACCAGGACAGCGAAGACGCCTTGTCTGCCATGTAGCAGGGTCCCTTAAATCCCCGCTCACCCCACCCAAGAGTGACTTGGATACTGTGGGCCCATTTCCTCCTTGGTAATGGCATTGTCCACTCGAAGGATGGGAACAAGGGTTGCGTGAGACAAAACATTAGCCTTAGGTAAGTCTGTTTCTGAACTTGTTTTGGGGGGGGATCAATGCCATAAATGGTCAGACAGCCCCATTTAAATGGAGTACAGTGTTGAACACAGCCCGTGTATATCAAGCAGACATACCAGGCTTAATGATAGCGGTAAGGACACTTACGTTAGTATCGGCCCTCTCTGCTAAAGCCTCAGTGGTTCTACAGCTCACCACACCTTGTAAAATCATGCAGTGAAACCTGGGTGTGGTGGCACAGGCCTGTAATCCCAGCACTGAGTGAGGCTGAGGCAGGAGGATAGCAAGTTTGAGTCTTACCTGCGAAACTTAGTGAGACACTGTCGCAACAAAACAAAACAAAACAAGCCAAAAAAACAAACTGGGGACACAGCTCAGTAAAAAGGGCCTGGGTTCATTCACCAGTACTATGAAAACAAAACAAAGCAAAACCAGCCACAGGGCTTATAAGCAAAAATGAATGAGAGGCATAACATTCAAGAAATGTATCAGTGATACATAAAAATCTCTAGGAATTAATAGCAGCAGTAGCACAGTTTTACCTATGTTAAATAATTAAGAAGTACGTAATGAGCGGGGTGTGGTGGCACAAGCCGGTAATCTCAGCGTTCTGGAGGCTGAGGCAGAAGGATTGCAAATTTGAGCCCAGCTTGGGCAACTTAGTGAGACCCTTTTGCAAAATTAAAAAAAAAAGGAGAGCACTGAGGCTGCAGCTTGGTGAGAAAGCCCTGGGCTCAGTCTCCAGCACTGGAAAACACAAAAACACACAACGCGCCAGCCCATGTGGCGCTTCCCCTGACACCTGAAGTGTGCCTGTGGGGACAGATGTGGGAAGGGTGGCTGTGGGTGTGGTGAAGGGGACACCCAGGTAATCTGAAATCAGATGAGACATGACCTTCACCGGGTGGGGACAGCATGTTGCATGACTCACAGTAGGCCCTGTGGCCCTTGTGTTTCTGTGTGACCAGCTTTAGCTCAGGGGTGGCTCAGCGTTATTCTCTGCTTCCCATAGACAGAGTCACATTTCGGCAGATGCAGAGCTCATGTCTTGCTCACATGCTGTCCTCTCAGTTACCTTGGAACACATTCTATTTTCAAAGCAAGCAAGACAGCAGGACGGACTGTGGAGTTGCTTCCCGGAAAAGGCATCCTTCCCCAGGGTGGTACCCAGAAGTAGAAACACATGAAACCAATGTAAAACATACAGCCCAGAAGCAGGACCCATGACGCGAAATGCGCATGCTCGTTATGTAGAGGTTCCTGTGTTCTGGTGAGTGGAGTTATTGTCAGATCGTGTACAAATACCAGGAGTGTAGGGAGATGGTGTCGGACTCTGTAGTGTGCCTGCTTCGGGTTCTTTGAGTTTCCCTGTGGTCCTTCCACAGGCACCTCTGGGCGCCCTCACAGCCCAGGTCTCACATTGACTCACACAGGGTCTGGACCTTGTGGGTGGTCAGTAATAACCCCATGCCGTGTTTCGTGATTCACCCAAGGTCTCTGAAAGATGTCCCGCTAATGACTCCTATACTGTAAAACTAAACGTGACCGTGAATACACACGATGCTGGGAGGATGGGGCAGTCACAGCTTCTGTGACTTTCACATGTGTTGGCTGAAAGGACAGCAGTGTCGATAAGCAGACGTCACCGAGGATGTATGAGGTTCAGAGATCACTTACACCTTTTGTCGTAAGAGCATTTGGGAAGGAAACAATCCTTAGCTTTCATTGCACCCCTAAAGCAATTTTTGATCCTGATCCTAAAAACATTGATTTTAAACTTCATGGAATGTAGACTCTTATGGGTGGCTTAGGGGAAATGACAGCAGTCTTTGTTGTATTATAGTATGCTGATCCCATTAATGGGAGCTATCGTAATTTCTCAAGGGGCTCTCCTAAGCCAGGGGTGGTGGTACCTGCCTGTAATCCCAGTACTCAGGAGGCTGAGGCAGGAGGATCACTGTGAGTTCAAGGCCAACCCAGGCTACATAATGAACTCAAGGCCAGCCTGAACTACAGAGCCCTGTCTAAAGAAAAAAGAAGCGTTCCTGGATGCCACCTTCAGTCCTCACTTGGCTTCAGTTCCCACCTGGAGCTAGTGTGACCACTGTGTCGACCTTGCGTGCTGGTATTGCCTCTAAATTGGTCACATTAGTGGTAAAGGATTTCCTTTCTGGCAGGCCGTGTGTCTCTCTCACGCCTCCTCGGCTTTGTTTTCCAGGTGGGAGCAGCGGGAGCTGCCCAATGGACGAGTCTATTATGTTGACCACAATACCAAGACCACCACGTGGGAGCGGCCTCTCCCTCCAGGGTAAGTAAGGCCTGAACGACAAGTCCTGAGACTCTTGAACCCACATACAGTGACATCTGGGGCTTCTCCGCCCCTCCCTGCCACCGCCCTCCCTCTAGTTTACCCCACTCTCCTCCTTTCTCTGCTATTTCCTCCTTGCTTCCAGTTTTCCCTTCTTATGTTCTGTCCTTCCTTTTCCTGTCTCTGCACCTGCGTGGGGTTGGCCAAGACTGATGGCCACTGCTTCCCTAAGTGCTTTCAGAGCTGTTGAGTCTTAAAAGAACGGCGACTGGGGAAGCCTTTTGGGCTTTAGTGTCTTGGTGTCCTCAGTCATGTCACATGAGATACAGAGGCATCCCTGTTAGGGCCTGGTGTGCGGAGGTCGCAGAGTATAGTGACATTTATCCTGGGTCACTGAACTGCTTTTTCCATCCCATTAACTTAATTCTGCTCTCATTTCTTAAGACAGCCTGGAACTTGTAGGGAATCTGTAGGGAACGGTCAGTGGGGTAGCTCAGTGGTAGAGCACTTGTCTGGCATGTGCTGGGCCCTGGGCTCAATCTTGAGCACTCTGGTTGGGGGGAAAGGCTGTGGGGAAACCGATAAAGAGTGTGGATGCATTTTATTGCACCTTGCCTAGAAAGACAGAGTCTTGCTCATTCAGCTGGGCCCAAAGAGAACATAGCCAAGGTCCCCAAAACCAAAGGGTACGTGAGGCTTCCAAGGGGCAGAGACTGTCCATATTCAAGGACGAGGGGTTTGATGCCCTCTGTGCCAAGGACAGAAAGTTCTTTCCAGGGTGTCTGGGTCCTGAGAGCTCTCAGAGGAATGCATTCTGCTCTCAGGAAAGAGTCAGCCTCAACTAAAGCAGCCATGAAGGGCTCCTGCATAAAATACAAACACTTAACCCCCTAAGTCTGCAGAGGGGAAAGAGTTCGGAGGTCGAGTCTCAGGCGAGCCGCTGTGTGGTGTCTGGTTCCGCTGTCAGCATGTGCCAGGCAAATACCACCTCACTTTCTGGCCCTGCAGCTTTCCATGCATGGGGAGCGTTCAGCTTGTTTCTGGCGGGACGCTGGGCTTGTCCTCCTCCGCCCTCCCCTCCGGGCACGGGGCTCCTCGTTTGTCATCGCCAGGGCCGCTTCATTTTCTGCTTTGACTTGAGGTCAAATGGAGTGAGGAAGCAAAACGTGGACTGTTTGACTTAAAAAACAAACAGGCATTTACTGGGGAGATGATGGAAATTTTCGTACTGTTAGAGAAAATTTCAAGTACGCGCAAAGTAGAATGGTATAGTGAGCCCTCACATACTCAACACTCAGCTTCAGGAATTATCAACAATTGTGGCTGGTAAGTCACAAGGCAGCCAGCCTCACCCCCTCATGGGAAAACTTGAACCCTCAATATTTCTCTCCTTCCCTTACCTGTTCCACTTCAGTTCCCCTCGGCCACAAAAGCTATCCCCGCCCTCATTTGCTCTGACAGTTCACCTGCTCGGGTCGTTCTGACACGGGCAACTCCTGCCGTTCAGGCTTCTGGCCTGGACGCCCTCCCGGCTCAGGGCTTGGCGTGTTCTGGCCCAGGGACATCTCCTCACCCCACCCCCGCCAGAAGAAAGAGCTTAAAGGCCCACGCTTTCCTCAGCTCGGGGCTACCTTGGTCCGCTAGGTAGCCTGCTACTCTGCCCCGCCCCCAATAAAGACTTCTCTCGTGTCAGAAGGTCTGGTCTGGTTCCGTGTGGGGTCTCGGTTTCTATCAGTGGCCAGTTTTGTTTCATTTGTATGAGAGGGTGGCTCACTATAGTGGGGTGTGGACAAAACCTGGCCCTTTACCCTTTTGTATAAATAAAGTTTTATTGGAACACTGCCACACTTACTTGTTTACTTTTGTTTTGTGACACTGGGATGAAACCTAGGGCCTTGTGCGTGCTAGGTAGGTGCTCTGCCACTGAGCCACAGCCCTAGCCCTGCTCCTGGGTATACCCATGGGGCATGCGGGGTGAGGTAGACCTGGAGGTCAGCTGAAAGTCTGTGCAAGGCACGGCTGGATTCCTGTGCCAGGTGTGCAGGTGTCAAAGACACAGACACAGACATACACACAGACACACACACGGAAGAGTACTGGTGACCTTGAGAAGCTCTTCAGAGAGAAGGACCAGCCTTGGGGACACAAGACATAGAGGTAGACAGAGACGAGCTGGAAGAGGGTGTGAGTGGGGATATTGTACCCAGCCCTTAGGACAAGGACTGCCGCGTTTGGTTTGGTTTTGCTGGGGAAAGTGACCATCTGAAGGAAAATAACCACAGATTGTCGTATTTGGGGACTTTCTGATGAGGTAGTTTAGCTTCTTCCTGTGAAGCCCCAGTCCGCAGCCCCACCTGCGCACACAGTCAGCATGCCAGTGGCTCACTTTTAATGTGGGTTTGCAGAGGGGAAGGAGTTTGGAGGTAGAGTCGCAGGAGAGCTGCTGTGTGGTGTCTGGTTCTGCTGTCAGCCATGTGCCGGGGGATTGCAAATGCAGATGTGCACTAATAAAGGAAAAACGTGAATGGACAGCGAAAGAGGAGAGCCAGAAGAGGGAGAGAGTTGGTGAAGACGATGTGGGGAGTTGGGAGTAGAGAACTTTAGGAAACAAACTAAATTATAGTTAATATGCTTAGGTGGGCGTGGTGGCGCACGCCTGTAATCCCAGCACTTGGGAGGCTGAGTCAGGAGGACCATTTATGAGTTCGATGCCCACTTGCGCTACATAGTGAGTTCAGAGCTAGCCTGAACTACATAGTGAGACCATTTCATAAATAAACAAGAGAGAGAAAGAAACAAAGAAACAAAGGCCCCAAAGACTTGGGAAGAATAGTAGATCTAGCAAGAAAGAATAGAGAAACAGGATAGGAAATGATCAAAAAGCAAAATAAAATGAAGAAGAAAGTTGTGGAAGTGAAGTGTATGCAGTGTCTGCATTTCAAGGGTCCACCTGGAAGCCGGCCACAGGGAATTTCAGGGCCAAGAGAAGCTCTCAGAAACTCCCAGAGAAAACACGGCACACAGAAATGTTTGGGACTCTAGAAGGCCGCAGCAGCTTAAGGGTGGGGCCACCAGTTCTGATGGAAAAAGATTTCCTCCCTTGAAATCAACTTTTAATCATCATTCATTCATTTAAATATTCAAATGTGAAGGTAGCAATAAAGATGTCTTCAGATATGAGTTTCAAAAAATAACTTCAGTGCCTCCTTTCTCAGAAGCTACTAGATGATTTATTCCGCCAAACGAGGGGAAGCCGAGTGGGAAGAAGGCACTGGGTGCAGGGGGCCCAGCAGAGAGGCTGTGGGACATCCCTGGGAGCAGTGGTGACGCAGACCGGCACTGGCCATGTTAGAGGAAAGGCACAGGAGAGAGCGGCTAAAGGGTTAGTACCTCGGACAGGCTTTTTGTCCTGGCAGAGGAGCAAGTCACAAAAATTGGTATCGAAACTGATTTAAATAATGAAGGAGTTTATTGGCTCATGTAACTGGAACTTTAGATACAAGTCCTGGCTGCAGGTGCTCAGCAGTATCCCCAAGCAGCTGGCCTTTCTTCACATCTCCTGCCCTCCCCTGCTGGCCACGGGTCAACTTCATGTTGAATTGGCATCCCCGGAAGTCAAATAGCCATAGATTCTTAAAAACCCAGCAGAAGGAAACAAGGCAATTCTTAACCTTTCCAAACAAAACAAAAGCCAAGAAGTTTTACAGATAGGAAACATGTTTATTACGGTATCGTCCATCATCGTAACACAAACCCCAAATCTAACAGTGATTTTTTTTTTTTTTGTGATTTTCTTTTGTGTCGGAGGAGGGAGGGAGGAGACGGCAGTCCGTGTGTTGGGGTTTAACGTAACCATCTTCCCAGCGGGAAGCCCACGAGTGACGTGGTCTGTGGCACAAGTGAAGAATGGCGGGGCAGATGTGTCATTTAGAGGAGTACGGCTGGAGATGACTGGTTTTTGTTTCTTTTCTCTTTTTTTGAGACAGAGTCTCAGTTGGTCTTGAACTCACTATGTAGCTCAGGCTGGCCTCAAACTCGTGGCGATCCTCCTGCCCCAGCCTCCTGTGTGCTGGGGTTACAGGTGTGCGCCTCCACGCCTGGCACCTGTTTCTCTTTATATCTCTTGCAGCTTTTGCATTGGAAAGCTATGTACACATGATGTCTTTGATAATAAATGAAAACGTCAACTTTAGAGAAATGATAAGAAATTTGTTGTGAACCTTGAATGCTGACTAAAGGATTCTGGCTTCAGGGCAGCAGAAATCAGTGGGAGATTTTGAGCAGGCTAGGGACTGTAGGGGTCCGTCTGGTGTGGTCTTCGCTGGCCATTATGGTCTGGAGCGGAGTGGGGAGGTCAGCTCAGGGAGCAACACTGTAGTCCAGCAGGGTGGGTGATACAGATCATGATGTCAAAGTGGAAATTTAAGATGGAGAGGTCACAAAAATCAGAGAGGAACTCAGGCTGAGTGATAGACTGGTGTCAGTGGGGGTGGGGGTGGCACCTGCTGGCGTTCCTGGGAGAAGTGACAGAGGTCGGGAGAGACTTAGTGTGGGGAGAGAGCTGTGGGGTTTAGCTGAATGCAAAGTGCAGGTTCTGAAGGTAAAACTGTCTGGGCACTGCCAGGCACAGTGGGGGCCGGGCCGGGGTCTGGGAACTGCCTAAGGGGAAGCCACTTATAGGGAGCCACTTCTAGGGTCCTTTAAAAGGACCATTGAAAAGGTGGCTTAGGAAGAATCAGCTGGGGCTGGGCATGGTGGTGCACTCCTGTAATCCCAGCACTCATCCTGTAATCCCAGCACTCCGGAGGCTGAGGCAGGGGGATCGCTGTGAGTTCAAGGCCAGCCCCAACTACGTAGTAAAATCCTGTCTCAAAAAGAGAAAAAAAAAAAAAATCAGCTGGGAGGTTGACTCAAAACTTGAGGGCAGTTGCAGACCTAAGTCAGTCATCTTGTCAGCAAGAGACTGCAGAGTGGCAGGGAGAGCGCAGCAGGGCCTCCACTCTGCAGGGCCTCACAGTGAATCCACTTCACTTCCCTTCGCAGCAGCTTGGCCTGCATTCTTCAGCTGCTCTGTCTTTTGTTTCCGCACCTGCCATTTTTCAAATTTATAAAGGAAAACTTCAAGCATAGCACAGCCAGTCCCTGGTAACCCTCTTGTTTATCTCCTTTGACCTCCTGCTTTTCAGGGGAGCTACTCATGGATTTTAAAGAAAACCCCAGACATCATATTCTTTGATCCATAAATACATCATGTATGTCTCTAACATGAGCTTAAAAATACAGATCCTATTTAATAAAATTACTAACATTTCCTTATGTCACATCATTCCCAGTCATAGCCTGTTGTCCTAGTTGTCTTTAAAATATTTTTATACCTCATTTGTTTGAATTGTACCTAGTGCTTTTGGCTGATAGCTGTTTTAAATCTCTCTTGACCTATAATTTTTCCTGCCTTTTCTTATTTTTATCAGACCACTTATTTGTTGAAGAACCTGGCATTTTGTCTAATAGAATTTCTTTCCTTTTGTTTTTATGTTTTTTGAGACAGGGTCTTGCTATGTGTCGTTCTTTCTATAGTGACAAGTCCTGAGAATGAGGTGCCTGTGGATGTAAAGAAAAGTAAGAAAGACAAGAAAAACGAGAGACAAAGGTCTGGGATCAGGGGACTCTCAGCCTCTCGGACTGCAGCCCCGATTACCAATCTCAGTCACATTTTATTGAGCCAGAACCAAAGGTGTAGCTCGTACAAATGGGCGTTTCCCAAACGTTTTAGAAATTAAAACTTACCCTTCTTCAATTCTGCCTCCCATGCTGCTGACTACAATCCCCAGGTGGGCCTCCCGTACCCAGCACTACGCTCACTCAGTTTAGCTGGGGATTGTAAGTTGACATCAGTTGTCAACCAATCCCTGGTCAACTTGATAATCATGCACATTTCCTTAATCCATGGATTCTTATCTTCAGGTGAAAGGTTTCAATTCATTTTAATAAACAAATCATTATTTGTTCTCAGTGCTTTCTAATCAAAGAATGTCCTTCTCCATAGCTGTGTAGTTCAGGCTGGTCTTGAGCTCACTGTGTAGCCCAGGGTAGCCTTCAACTTGCAGTGATCTTCCTGCCTCAGCCTTCTGAGTGCTGGGATCACAGACATGGGCCACCACATCTGGCTGCAGAATTTCTTATGTTCAAGAGGAGGCTGATTGTGACCTTATGGCTGTAGGACATGTTCTATCCTGTGTCTTTCCTGGAAGCTAGGAACTAGACCTAGAGGCTTGATTTGATTTGGATTAACTTTAACACTGAGGTGTAATCTATACACAGTGAGACATTTTCCGGAGTGCTTAGTCACTAAATGTTTACAAATAAACTTCACTTATGCGACCCATTACCTATCAGATGTAGAACACTTCCTTCATCCTAGAAAATTTTCTGCTTTCTTTCTACCGCTTTCCCCCGTGTACGTGGAAATCAAGTTACTGCACCTACCCAGCATAGCTGAGGGTTAACACCTTCTGTTCCAGCCCTACCTTGCCAGGATGGGTGTGTGTGTGTGTGTGTGTGTGTGTGTGTGTTAGGACCGACTCTGGAAAAATTGCTTCCTCACCAAAGAGAACACCAAGTCTTCTTGTGTGGGTCACCTCCTTTCATGACCATGCAGCCTGCTGTTGGCATCTGTGTCACTTGCAAGTAACAAAAATGGGTGTCCAGATTGGCTTAAACAGTATAGGAAATGTATTGGGTCATGTAAGTGAAAATTAATTAGCTATAAATCCTGATTTCAAATGAAGCCTGATCTAGTGACTATAGTATTACCGAGGAGCTGGCTTCTCTTAGTTTTCTGCTCTGCCATCCCCGGGTCAGCTTCCTACTGTACTTAGGTCCAAACTGGTAACCAGTGGTTCCCAGGGTCGCGTGCTCACCCGCTGGTATCCAGTAAGGATTCAAGGCTATATTTTTTCCTAGCATGCCTAGCAGACGTCCTGACAGTCACCGTGGCTGTCCCAGGATGAATCCTATGCCCACTCCCGGTCTCATTGGTCATCAGCACCGGGGTTGGGGATGGAGTCGACTTCCCAGAACGGCGTGGATCCCGGAGATGGAAATCAACAGCCAGTGGTGGGGCGGGCGGGCCGCTATCGAGGCAGCCACAGATGTCCACTGCCCTTGTCTGAGCCCTGGAAGCCCTTGTGACTGGGCCCCGCCTGGCTGTGCCTTGCCGGAGGACCTAAGCTCCTGTGTCTTGCTTTGCCTTTCCCGGGCCCCTCCTCGCCAGCCATCCTGAGATTTTTTTTCTTTGCAGTTTGGGGGTAGGACAGTGACTGTATTCACTCTGAGCTTAATGTTTGCAGCTGGGAAAAACGCACAGACCCCCGCGGGAGGTTCTACTACGTGGACCACAACACACGGACCACTACCTGGCAGCGCCCCACCGCCGAGTCCGTGCGGAGCTACGAGCAGTGGCAGTCGCAGCGCAGCCAACTGCAGGGGGCCATGCAGCACTTCAGCCAAAGATTCCTCTACCAGGTGAGGGCGTGGCCGCGCCGCCAGTGCGCCAACTCTGGAGCCTTCACTCATCACAGTGAAATTCCTCAAATCCCAGTGCTTCTGAGCAACTCCGTATTCAGCCTCTGAAACTGTGTTTCCTGTCTTTCTTCCAAGACTGGCTTTCTTCTCTGCCTTCTCTGTTCAAGTCCGATTAGCTTTCTTAAATTAATGTATGTTTGCAGTATGTAGTACATTTACTTGTCACAAAATGTTGACACATACACATCATGATGCTCGATTCTTTTTATGTCTCGCCTCCTCCGCTTCCTACATTGTTCCTTTTGATCTTCACTAGCTAACAGTCTCAAGGATGAAGGACCTCATATAGATCTGGTGTTGGCAAACAAAAGCCCAGGGGCCGAACCAGTGCACCACTTGGCTTTGTAAATAAAGTTTTATTGGAACACAGGCCCGCTGGTGTATGAGTTCAAAGTAGCTCTTTTCATGTACCATAGTAGATCTTTTTTTTTTTGCTCTGTAGCTCAGGTTGGGCTTGAGTTTGTGGTCCCCCTTCCTCAGGCTTCTGAGTGCTGGGATTATAGGCATCTAGGCAGTGTCTGCTTTTCCTCTGCCCCCTCCTATCTGAGATGCCAGGGCAGCCTCTGTCGTGTCCCTGTTGGCTGTCCTGGCCCAGTCTGTGCTGGCTCTTCCTATCACAGTCACTTTCAGATGTTTTGGTCACTGCATCCTTTTCCTGACCCAGGCCTTCTGTGTCTCTGTGACAGCCTACTGAATAATGTTTAAACTTCCTAGTCCAGAACTGAGGTTGCTCTGGCCCCTAGTTAACTGTCTTAACAGTGTCCCGTACCCTGTCCCTTTCAGAACCCTCCCAGCCTTACCTCCTGGAGCCTCTGACCTGCTGGAACCTCCACCTGGGGCCCAGCCACAAGGCTCCTCAGCGGAGAGAAGCAGGGTCCGGAGCTGAAGCCCTGACCATATTTCTTGGGGCACAAAGGTTGGGTACGGGTCACACCAACATAAGATGGGGCCCTGTGTTGCAGGTTGGAAGTGTTGAGAGCTGCACCACAGCTTTAATCACCATGTTTAACCTTATTTCTATTTGAAATGAATTTTAACCCCACAACCCATTTCTAAATTGGATAGTATCCTAGTTAGATACTCAGAAAATCCTTAATTTCATTTAATTTTAATTAAGTAGCAGTCATAGCTGAGCATGGTGGCACGTGCCTATGATTCTAGCGTGTAGGCGGCTGAGGCAGGAGGACTGCAATTTTTAGGCTAACCTGGACTGTGTAATGAGCTCAAGACCAGCCTGCACTTTATAGTGAAATCCTTTCTCCAAAAGAAGTAGTAGTCACTTACCCTTGCCTCCCCTTTTGGCTCTTTCCCTGTTCTGTGGTCACCCGTAAGTCATGGCAGCATCTCCTTTAGCTAGCTCGCCTCTTCTGTGGGGTAGACTGCTCATCAGAGAGTGGGAAGCTGAGGAGGACCCCACTTCCTGCATAAGGATGAGCAGAAAGCGTGGTGTTTGTCCCACGAAGTTGCCTTCGAGGTTACCTGATGTGCATGCCTGTCTGCAGCCTGTGCCCTGGCGGTCTTACCCGGTCCAGCGTGGTGTCATGTCCTTATGCACCCTGCCCACCCACAGCATGCCTGGTATCGGGTTCTGCTCTGTTTCAAACATTGTGCAGGAGCTGGACCTTCTCTTCGTTTTGGAGATTGTCCCTCTTGAGCCGGGGCCTAAAAAGGTTGCCTCCCATTTTTTTTGGGTGGACCTGGCTCCAAAATGGAGGATCTAGATTTATTTTTCTCCAATGTGTCTGTCCTTTGGTATAGAGACAAGGACACAGCTTAGGGGTTTCACCTCTCTGATTGTTCAACTTCTCCAATTAAAAAAATGACCCGTCAAAGGAATCTTTCTGTCCTGTAGTGTGCACCGTGTAGTTCCTGTAGGTCCACTCTTCCCTAATGGCTGAAGAGATGTTCAGATTCTGGCCTCCAGGTTCTTTCTGGAGCCTTCTTTTCCTTTTTCCTGTTTCTCTCATTTTAGCAACATTATTCCAACCTTAAAGAGGTGCATCTTTGGCTTGGAGGGTTCCCTAGAAGTCAAAACTTAAGTGCAGAAAGGTTCATTCTGCATACTCTAAAATGGTTTTCTCAGCATAGACATAGGCAGATTCCACGCGGCGGTGGGGGTTACTTTTCTCCATGAAACAAGTCTCATCCTGAAAAATACGGTGGGAATCCTTTTTTGGTCTGCTCTCAATGTCTCTCTGTTGCTTTTCCTCCCCCACTGCATTTGGTTTTCCCTCTGTACACTGTGGTGCCATGTCCTGGTTACAAGTAAGAAGGGTTGCTTTCATACATTTATTTTGGGGTTTGGCCTTGGCCCAGGGTTTGACTCGGAAGACTTAAGAGCTGATACTGTACTGGCGACTTCCCCGCCTTCTCCTCTTGCTGGGCTTAAACTGAGACCTTGTTCTTTGCTGCAGCACGGAGAACATGAAACACAGTCCGAAATGGGCGTCCGGGGAATCCCAGGCGGTGGGCTCCGGTTGTTCCTTCCCGCCCTGCCTCCGCACACAGCTTTCCCACTTTCTCTTAGGTTAGTCTTCGCCTTATTTCTGGCAAGTTTTCCTTACTTGAATGCGGAGTGTGCTTTTGTTGTTCATGATCACTGTGTGTGTGTGTGTGTGTCTGTGTGTGTTTCATCCTGTGGTTTTGTCCTTCTGCCCTGTGTTCCTGCAGTGCCCACTGTGGATGCCAGCACAGCCCTACACATTGTGCCCCTGTGCTAGGAGGACCTGCACAGCCCGCTGTTCATGTGGCACATCTGTCTTTATCCCTCTTTGTCCTTCCCTAATGGCTAAAGAGACAAGCCTAGGTCTGCAGGACCAGCTCCAGCCCTCCTGTGGCTCCCAAGTGTGGGTTCCAAATCATACTATCCTGAAACAGGTAACTTGGTGCCTGTTCTGCGCAGAGCACCTCACACTGAATTCCCAAGCACCCAGCTTTGGTTCTGAGTGTGTTGGGTGCCAGGAGAAGGAGGGAACGATGCCTGCCTCTCGCCCTGCAACCTTTGTGGCCTTCCCAGAACCCCGCCTGCTCCCGGCTGTATTTGCTAGACATTCTTTATTTCTGAGTTTGTATCTTAAAATATTACCAGGACTTGGTGTGTCGTCCCCAAGGGACTTAAACTCACATGAGCTGTCTGGCTTGTGGCCTGCACCCCAGGTCTCCCCACTCAGGGCCACTCAGGAAAATGATCCAGCCGTGTTTCTGTCCACTCCTAGTCCTAAAGGGTACTGTCTTGTGCCTTCGGGTGACCCATGCACCCCACGATCTCTTCTGGCTTGATTCCCTTTCCCCTGTGTGCTTTCCTGCTCTCTTCCCTATGATACTTTGGGCTACAAGACAAGAGGCAGTTGGTTGGCTTGTTGGTGGTGTGGAATTTTTGGCTTTTGGTTTTCTGGCCATGATGTGTAGCTTGTATTTTTTGTTTCTCCTTAGCTTCCATTTACTTCCTTCCTTATGGCTTTTCTTTCCTTATTTTTCAAGTTGTACTATGTACCTCAGGGAAAAAATATTAAAAATAGTCAAATGTTTTGCTTTAACATTAAGAAGTAAAACGATATGAATGTTTGATTCTGTTGATTCTGATTCTGTATGTTGTGTTATCAATCTCTGGTCTTTCCCTTTCCTATCTGCTGCCTCTTTTCTGCCCTTCTGATAGGTTTGGGGGATGCTGTGATGAGAATGGGAAGACACCCCACCTTAACAAAAGAGAGCCAGTACTGTGCAAAGTTAGAGAGACTGAAAAATAGCCAGTGGCAATAGCCAGTGTGGTACATGTACCTATAACCCTAGTGCTGAGGGAGGCTAAGGCAGTAGGATCACAAGATCGAGCCTAACCTAGGCAACCTAATGACTTAGCAAGAGCCTGTCTCAAAATAAGAAAGGGGGCCGGGCGTGGTGGTGCACGCCTGTAATCCCAGCACTCAGGAGGCTGAGGCAGGAGGATCACTGCAAGTATGAGACCAGCCTGGACTACAAAGTAAGTTCAAGGCTAGCGTGAACTATAGAGTGAGACCCTGTCTAAAAAACAAAAAGCAAACAAAAAAATCAAAATAAAAAAAAAGGACTGGGGATGCAGCTCACAGGCCTTGGATTCAATTCCCAGTACCAAAAAAAAAAAAAAAGAAAAGAGAGGCAGTGATTAAGAAATGGATGATAAGTTGTTAATGTGACACATGCCCAGCTACCTGGGGGCTGAAATGAGTTCAAGACTAGTCACGGCCAAATAATGACACCCTGTCTCAAAAAAAAGAAAGAAAGGGAAAAGACTGATATTTTTGTTTCATTTCAGTGCTATCAATAAAGACCTTTTTTTGGTCTATTGATTTTCACAGCTTTGTGAAGAAGCCCATTGGGTACCAGTTGGTAGCTGATTTCCACCAAGGCTCCTGGACATGGTGTAGATTGTCCATTCCTTCTGACAAGAGGCCTGAAGCAGCAGACACTTGGCTACTAAATGTCTCTCTGTTTTTTTGAGACAGATTATTGCTGTGTAGTTTAGGCTGGTCTTGAACTCACTGTGGTGTAGCCTAGGCTGGTTTCTGACTTGTGGCAATCTTCCTGCCTCTGCCTTCTGAGTGCTGTGATTACAGACATGCGCCACCGCACCTGGCTTCTTTTTAATTTCTTAAAATTATCTTTTACAAAGTCATTGCTACACCTCAGACCTTAGCAGTTCATTCTATTTGGCTTTACTGTCTAAAATAGACATGTTTTCATGTTCGTTCCTTAGTCTGGATGCCGAGTGTTTTCATAGTGACTGTCTTTATCTATTAGCACAAAGCAAGGCTGGGGGAATTTGGATTTTATGAGACATCTCACCAGATCACTCGCTACCCCTCCTATACGCAAACGCACACCACAGTGACTACTGAGACTTGGGGCGATATATTTCAGGAACAGGGCAAATGGGAATTGTGATGCAGGTTGCAGGCACATCCTGGAGACTGGCAGTAACGGGCCTCAGGTCGAGGCCAGCTTTCCCCCACTCCTCGCAGCTTCTTTCCATGGGGTAGGGGACCCCCCACTGAAAGGGGGCCCTGTCCCATCAAGGAACCTATGGTTCCCAGACTTAAACGTCTTTGTTGGACCTTGTTTGGAAGCAGCGCCCACGCTGCCACCTTGGAAAGAAGGTTCCTCTGTCCCTTGGGGGGGGCCGGGAAAGGGGCTCCAGGCGGTGGGGCTTCACCAGTGTTTGCTCAAGGCCAGACTGAGCTCCATTCACCCTCCTGCCGGTGTGTGGCTCTGTCGCCCCCAGACGGGGCAGCTCGGCAGCCTGAAGTCTGCGTGCAGAACCTGATCCCATAATGTAATGATTCAATTCTAGTAAGTGAAATAAAAATGCTCTCAGAGGGGAACAAAAAAGAGGGAAAGAGCAGGGAGAACAATACTTGTTTTATTTAACCACGAAAACTTTTTGACAGCACCCCTTCCGTGAAGGATGTGAGACCTCTCCATCCCCGCAGCCCTTCCCCAGGACCTCAAAGCAGAATGGGGGGTCACTAATGTAAGCAGTGCCCCTGAAGTCCTGGAGCCGGTCCCCCTCGGCCCCCTCCCCTCCCTACCTGCCCCACCCCCACCCCCAGACAGGCAGACGCAGAACACTGAGCAAGTTCAGGTCCAGGCAGGGGGAGAATAAAGGTGCTTTGTGATGGGGAAGAACATTCCTGGGGGAGGTGAGGGGCTTGGGCCTGAATGTGCCCTCAGTCTGGTGGATGCTGCGCCCGGGCGGGCGGGCGGGCGGGCGGGCAGCGAGGTGGAGGGAGGAGGCCCGGCCCAGCCAGGAAGCCCGGGCGTGGGCAGGGCTTGTGGGAATGATTTCATTGGAAAGGCCTGCGATATTTTTTCCCCTCCCGTGTGTGGTTCTTGGAGAAAGTTGGAGGTGGTGGTGATTTCAGTCGCCTTGGCCGCTGCGAGCGGAGTTGAGCAGTGGCCGTCGGGGAGCTGGCGGGGCAGCCCTGCAGCAGGCCTCCTGCCCTGCCCGACCTGGCGTGGTGGCTCAGGCCCGCACAGCGCCTTCCCCTGCGCACCTCTTCCTCCTGCCCTTTGCACCCTTCCCCAAACCCTTGTGGGTTCTCCGAGCAGAGATCTTTTGGGGGCTTCTTTTTCTTTCTTTCTTTTCTTTTTTTTAAACAAAGACTTTTGAGAGGAGCCCATGCCACCTAAGGCCCCGCTGCATCCTCTACAGAGTACTAAAACGCGGAAGTGAGTGGTTTGCATTTTAATTTTCACTGATGGATGTATTTTTAACCAGTGGCTTTTTTTAACCTCTGTCTACTTGTGTGTTTCTTCTATGTAGTCTTCGAGCACTTCGACTGACCATGACCCCTTGGGCCCCCTGCCCCCCGGCTGGGGTAAGTACTGAGTTCTGCCTCTGCACCCTCCGCCTTCCCGGCAAGAGCTTCCCCCTTGTGTCTCCCCTTACTTGCACCCCCTGGCTCCCCAGGCCGCCTCCTACGGCACACCCCCTGGGGACGCCCAGCCCTCAATGGAAGTGGCTAGCTGGCAGATGGAGTAGCTGAGCTGTGCTGCACCTTGGGAGCAGTCACAGCTACAGCTGAAAGACTATGACCCTAAGAAGGAGGTCCCCGAGGTACTGTGTAACTGTTGGGTTTAGGTCCTCACTGGCATCCTGTCCCTAAGATACGTGGACCCTGTGGTTTCCAGATGGACTTGATTCAAGTCCCTGTCTCTCTGGTTGGAAGGAGCCACCTTAACAAACCTTTCTTTGCAGCTGAGGCACTGGAGGACTCCAGCCTGATCTTGGCGAATGGCAGCCACATTTTTATTTGTGACACAGCTTTGAAAGAGGCCAAAGGGAAACTGAGCATTGAGCCTTGGGTCGTGGTTCTAAGAGTGGCCTTGCTACCGTGGCCTTGTGCTGGGTCCTCTGTGCTGTTAGTGGTAGCCCCGTACCTCCTCCAAGCCCTTGGCGTGACACCCAGAGCTGGTTAGGGCGTGGATATGCATGACTTGGGGGAGATTGAGGGCTTCACAGCTATTCTAGGAAGGAGCGGGCTACAAAATGGGGTCCTCAGCGAGGGTGAGACCTGACGTGCTCTGCAACCTTCTGAGCTGGCGGGTCTGGGTCAGTCCTGCAAGGCCTCTAGGTGCCCAAGAGGGCGGTTTTCACAGGAGTCAGCAGGTATTTGGTTTCACATCTTGGTTGTGTACGTGCTGGTTTGGTGGTGTTTACAGATAGTGTTAACCCTGGCGAGGTGCACTCTCCACAGAGGGGCTGAAGTGCTGCTGGGAAGCTGACTGGTGGGATGGGCATTGCCTGGAGGAGCCCAGCTCTTGGGCTGGGTTCCCTGAGACAGACCCAGCCTCTCCCTGGGAGAGATGGAAGAGATTCTGTCACTCCCTGCTGCATGGGACCTCACTTGTGAATTACCACTATGCTCCAGAGTGCTGGGGGACCTGTCCTTCTAGTGGGAGGCGCCAGGCAGCGAGGCCTCCACGACTGTGTTGGTTTTCAGCTCAGCTAGGCCATCCTTGTGTGCCCTGGTGACCTGCCTGGCTCCCTGGACTATAGTAAAATCACCGATATCTAAGGGCTTGGCAGCAGGTCAAGCGTGAGAGAGTAATAACTCTTAGGGTCCTTACACGGGCAGGAAAGGGACTGGAGCCCAGGACAGGGAGTGTCTCTGAGTCTGTAGAGGCAGGCAGTGTGGCCCAGTCAAGTGGATGTATTTCTGTAGCGGTTTGGATGAACAGTGGTCATCAGTAAGAGCAGCTGTAGAGACCTGAAAACTGCTCCCTGGTACTGAATGGGAAAATACCTGACATAGGAACAGAGGAAGCACAGCCAAAGTCAGTGGAACAGTCACCAAACTGGTCCAGAAGTGAGGAAAAGCGTATTCTGGCCACAGGCTGGGGAACCTTCCTACCTGCAGCCCTCTGGGCTCAGCGTTGGCATCCCAGGAACGCGGCAGGGGCCGCCGCCTCCCCAGGGATGATGAGATGGGACAGAAGGAGCTGCCAAAGCGAACAGGAATGGCACTGATGGCAGGCCTGCTGGTGTTGCTCCTGCCTTGGTTCCCAGGCCCCTTCCTGCCACGCCAGGGGAGACCCCACAGCTGTCCCCACACGGGCCTGCCCTGGGCGTGTGGTGAGTGCTTTCAAGTCCTCTCGCTCCTGGGAGGGGCCGCAGTGCTCCCTGGAGGACTCACCCCTCCCCACCCCCACGGTCACACCCCTTGGGCACTCAGTGGGACCCCGAGAAACTCCGCACTGCATCAGTGCCAGGGGCGATGGCCCCGGCCTCAGACCGGCTGGGCAGATCCCCAGTGCCGGATTGGTCTTGGCTCTGGCCCTCGGCAGAGCAGTTCCCAGCAGCAGCTCCTGGCCAGGGAGGAGCCATCTCTTGGGAGTCTCGGGGTGTAAGCCTTCTGCTACTGGTCACATATCTGGCCTCGGGGCGGTAGCTCTACACCAGAGTCAGCCACCTCCTGTTCTATCTCTGCTTTTGTTTATATTTTATTTTCTTATTTTCCCAGCTTTTTCGAAGTGTGATTGACATAGTGTCCTGTGCTTATGAAATCCCAGTCGTAATAGATAGCAGGTCAGTCAGTCAAAGGCAGGAGCTCACTCTGGTGATGGGGTCTGGTCTGGCCCGTTCTGTCCACTTTTCAGTTTGGAGTGTCCTGGTTGTCATTTCTTTAACTGCACCCTGTTGTTGGAAAAGAGATGGAGAGCCGTTAGCGGTGTTGTTTCCAGGACAGAAACAGCTTGGCAGATTCAGGGACTGCCAGGAAAGGTGGCCTCCTTGGTGTTGGGGCTCCCCTGATTTCCCTCCACCCACCTGGAGCTGATGGGTTACTCTCTGCCCCTCCTTCTGGGGCGAGGGGGTGGCAGGGGGACCATGCTGCGCACAGCTGGATGCAATTACACCTCTGGTCTGGCCTGGCTGTCCTCTCCGTGTGCTGCACGGCCCCTTCCCTCCGGCAGCCAAACAAGCACAGAAGCTGGGACCGTGTGTGTCCCTCCCTTGCCCCACGACAGGGAAACTGTCATTGTTTTTCTTCCTAGTGACAAACATGAGTGTGCCAGGCTTTTCCAGCTGGAATTCTCTACTACATTGACCTCAGGGTTTGAGACTTGGCCCCAATACCCAGAAGTTGAGGGAAGGGGTCTGGCTCCAGATCATGGGTCTGATCACTTTCTCTCCTTTATTTCCACCATGGCAGAAAAGAGACAGGACAATGGACGGGTGTATTACGTGAACCATAACACACGCACTACCCAGTGGGAGGACCCTCGGACGCAGGGGTAAGGGTTTGGAGCTGGAGGTGGCTCCTCTACAGTTCCAGCGTTGGCCATGGCACCAATGCTGGGGAACTCTTGGCCACACATAACGTCTCTGAGGTGCTCAGGATCTGGTGTCGGCCCAGTGAGAGTGTGGTGGATGGCAGACCCTAAAGTAGAGCTTGAGGTGGGCGGAAGGCCGTCCCCTGCAGGTGCTGCTGGTCTCCGGGCTGCTTACGCAGGGTGCCGGGCATTTGATTGTAGAAAGGCAGAGGGTGTGCCAACACCCAGAGCCCCATGGGAGGCAGGGCTGGGGTGCTTGTTGTCTCAGGATAGCTTCTGTCCACTAAGGGCTGGCATTGAGGCTAGGAGACTTCTTTTTGGTCATGGCTTGGGTCCTCACAGTGTGGGTCATGCCGGGTGCATATCCTCCAGGTGCCCCTCAAGGCTCTGCAGAGCCAGGTGAGAGCAGACAGAGAGCAGCAGCAGAGGCCCACAGGGTGGGCCAGCCCTGAACCCCTCTTGTTTGTGTTTCCAGGATGATCCAGGAGACAGCTCTGCCCCCTGGATGGGAGATGAAATATACCAGCGAGGGGGTGCGGTACTTTGTGGACCACAACACCCGCAC
This sequence comes from Dinomys branickii, assembly GCA_004027595.1. NCBI lineage: Eukaryota > Metazoa > Chordata > Mammalia > Rodentia > Dinomyidae > Dinomys > Dinomys branickii. Next base: position 35,270 of record PVLD010008237.1, on the reverse strand, counting down.
CACCACCTTTAGAGACCCTCGCCCAGGGTTTGAGTCTGGGTAAGACTCCCACAGGCTGCAGCAGTGTCACCAGCACTGCCAGGCGGCCCTGGGCAGAGGCTGTGTGGGTGCTGTGGATGTGTGGTGCTGGCCACTGCCCTCTAGTGGCTGACGATGTTGTCTTAGCGGGCCCCGGAGGCAGGGTGAGCCTGTCGTCTGGAACAGCGTTAGTGACGTTTCCCTGAAAGCGGGAAGCCCAGCGTTGTTTCAGGGTTTTCTCTTGACTTTTTAAAGCTCTGATGGCAGTCATTTCCCTTCTTTTATGCTATGTGTTATTGAACTTCAAATGCAGAAAGCGTTAGCTTTCCCTGTGTCTAAATAGCAAAGACACAGGCTTCATTCTTTGAAAAATTGCATGGAGTCCAGAACATCTTTGCTGTTCCCAGGACAAAGCAAGGTTCCCCTGGTGCCTATGATCGGAGTTTTCGGTGGAAGTATCACCAGTTCCGGTTCCTGTGCCATGTGAGTTCTGGTTCGGGGGCTCTCAGGGAGGTGGGGTTGTTGAATGAATTTCTCCTGATTTCTTGACATTGCGCAGGCGTTGGGATGTGTGTTTCTTAAGCAGGAGTAAGATGCCTGTCTCACCCTGGACTGGGACAGGGATGCCAGTTTGTCTAGATAGGAGGCCGCAGGGAGCAGATACTCTGCTCCCCAGGGAGCAGATACTCTGTGGGGCCTCTAGATAGGAGGCCCCAGGGAGTCTTATCTGAAGTTCTGTTCTTTTCTGTACAGTCAAATGCCCTGCCCAGCCACGTGAAGATCAGCGTTTCCAGGCAGACGCTCTTTGAGGATTCTTTCCAACAGGTTAGAGTATAGTCATGGTGCCAAGATCAGGACAGGGCTGGCAGGGTCCCTCCTTCCATCACTCTGTCTCCTGACGTATATTCTGTCAAACCCTCACTGGGGAGTTTCCAAGGCAAGGGGCCTCAGTGACCATGTCTGCTGGCCAGCAGGCCTTAGAGCCTCCTGGCCTCTGCCCTGCCTGCTGTGCTGTGGAAAGGGCAGGCTGGCCAGATGTTCTGTCTCCCCAGATCATGAACATGAAGCCCTATGACCTGCGCCGCCGGCTCTACGTCATTATGCGTGGTGAGGAGGGCCTGGACTATGGAGGGATCGCCAGGTGAGCTCGGTGTCCCTGGAGGCTGTGCTGCCGCCCACTGCACCCAGTGGCCACAGAGCCACTTCCTCCATGCTCACACTCATTGCCAGAGCCCTCCTGCATCTTCAGGAGGGGCGCAGAGAGGGTGTTCAAAACATGAGACCTCTGGCCAGTGCCAGAGGATGCTGGAGCAGGGAGAGTCAGCAAGTCTTCAGTTGCTGGGTCTCGGGGAGGCTGGGCCCTCCTGGGGTGGCGGGCATGGGGACAGCAAGGCTCAGGAAGTGGCGCTTTACCCAGCCATGTCATTACTGTACTCACAACCAGTCCAGCTGCATCGTGGGCAGTGGCCACACAAGTGTCCCTTAAAGTTGACCCTAGGCTCCTCTTTGTCCCGATGCAGTGAGGGCAGGCAAAGGCAGGTGTCTCACAGCAGGCAGAAGCTGGGTTGCGATCAAGGGCCCTGCTCTGTACTTAGCCGCATGTTTTTTGCACAGGCCCACACAATTAAAACGGCTAAAGTGACCCTAGCAAGGGCGTGGGGCACCGCCTTGCCTCCGCCCAGTCACCTACAGAAGGTAGCAGGGTGTCTAGGCGACGGGGCAGAAGGGCCCTGCAGAGAGGAGCACCTTGGCCATGGGCCCTGCTCAGACTGCTGACCTCTCATGGTGTGGGGATGTCTTCTCACCTGGTGCTGGGCTGACTCGCTTCTGGTCTTCTGTTTGCTGATGGTGTTGCCTTCTGTGCTGGCCTCCTGTGGACGGATTGTTCTTTTTCCCTGGTGACCTCCTCTCCAGGCTGTGCTTGGTGGGCTTCTGGTGTGGCTCCCGCCCTGTGTGTCTTTCTCTGTGTCCTGCCAGTGGTTTTACCCTATGGTAGGTTACGTCATGCTGTTCTACCACAGGGTAGAACCACGGACAGGATACCGGGGCACCCTCTGCATCGAAGGACTCCTCGTCTGCTCAGCCACAAAGAGCCCAACAGCCAGGGACTGGACCCCTTGGGATGTCCCCCTGCCAGTTTAGCTCAAGCCTGCAAGGACTCTGGATTCTAGCCTGAGGCTTGTGCCTTGCATGCAAATAGATGCCATGGCTTGGGTGTTGGTTCCGATGAGTGCATGGGAAAAGCCATCTGGGGCGAGGGGTGGGTAGAGCGCAAGGAAAGGGAGATGTTTGCTTGGTGTCGGGTGGGAGTGAGATTCACAAGTTGGAGGCAGCAGGGACCACAGAGTTCTCGTGGACCTGGAGCTGGGAACATGTTACCATAGATTCGTGGTCTGCTGCCCCTCAGGATAGAAGCAGGGTGGTCGGTATCATAAAGCACTTTGGCAGAAAAGCTGTTGTAGTAACTGTGCTTGTCCATGCTTCTTAAACACAGTGCCCTTGTGCAGGGCATGGTCCCCGCAGTCGTTCATGGTGGCCTAGGGCCCCATGGGAAGCTCTGAATACTGTGACCCAGAGTCCTAGGATGCGCCACAGGGAGCTGATGGGCCCACGCACAGGTTTTCCTCAGCACTATGCCCAAGCCCCATTGTGCTGGTTCACCCTGGGTCTGAGCCAGGCTGGCTCCCTGACCAGCTGGAGACACAGGTCAGCCCGGGCCCTGATCACCAGGGCTTTACCTCTGGGGCCTGTGACTCCAGACTACCCGAGTCACTCGGCAGAGCCTCGAGTGCCGTGTGGGTGTGCGGGGACCCACTGTCCTGTTTTTTCTCTCTCTGCCTCCTAGAGAGTGGTTTTTCCTCCTGTCCCACGAGGTGCTCAACCCCATGTACTGCTTGTTTGAGTATGCCGGGAAGAACAACTACTGCCTGCAGATCAACCCTGCTTCTTCCATCAACCCCGACCACCTCACCTACTTCCGCTTCATTGGCAGATTCATCGCCATGGTAAGGGATCCCAAGTCCCCAGTGCCAGGGGCACCTGTCTCCTCCTTATCCACTTCTTCCTCCTGGTGAAGTGTGAGGGGCTTCGCTGAGACCTCCAGGAAGGGCAGCGCCTCTCTCTGGGCCTCCCCGCCTCTTCCTCACAGGACTTCTGACTAAGAATGAAAAGCTGCCGGTAGCTGTGGGGAAACCCAGCTTCCTCCTGGGTGTTTGAGGATGCCTTGCGTTGACAGGGGTACAATTTGTCAAGTGGAAGCTTGGGCCCGACGGGCCACAGACTTAGAGTCAAGTGTGCACTCTCAGGTGGCACCAGATGGTGGCTGAGTGAAGCTGCAGCTGCCTGCCTACTGCCTGTCTCTGGAAGGTGCCACTATCTGTCACAAGCCGTGGGTGGGAGTGCCAGCTGAGACCCTCAGGCTTTCGGGAAGGGACGTGGAAGCCCCATGAGCTTAGAACCGGACCCCAGTGGACAGGCTGGCATGGGCAGGGCATCCATCCAGAGTAGGGGCCCACATATCTATTTAGCTAGAAATAGGGACCCTGTGCGGCTGTGATGGGCTGCGCGTCCCCTGTGGTATCTTCTGTGAGTTGGGAGCCAGCACTGAACAGAGGAGCTGGCTGGAAACTTCAGTGCTGCGGGTCCTGGCTTTTCCTCTCAGGAGGACGCAGAGACACTTAAGGGTCTGAGACTAAATATGGTCATTGATTCATCCAGAAGTTCTTAGCCAAGGTAGTGGCTCCAGAAGTGGGCACGTTCTTCCCAGGTCTAGAGACCTGCCTGGCCCAGCGGCTGACAGGACAGACCCATGAAACCCTAGACTATTACTCACCGCTGGCCGCCAGCTCGCGCCCTGCATGGTGTCTGCATTATTTTTGGCTGCCTCTGCCACCGGCTTGGAGCACCAGTGAGTCAGGGCTGCCACCTGGACTGTTCTGAGCCAGGCTTCCCTGTGAGTGTGGCGTAGGCCTCTGCTAGGCTGGAGCAGCCGGGCTGGGAGCATCCCCTGAGCTACAGGGCCAGATGAGATTCCCCCCAAGTCCAAGCCAGGATGAAGTGCTTCTTCCCCAGACTCTGCCTGGGGCCCCGAGGCAGCTGCAGCTCAGGTGCAGTCAGGGAGGGAAGAAGATGGGAGCGGCGGCCTTTGATACAACACGCAGCACCTGCCTTGGATGCTGTCCCAAAGCTCTTAGCCAGGCCTTCCTTCCTCAGGCTCTGTACCATGGGAAGTTCATTGACACGGGCTTCACGCTCCCTTTCTACAAGCGGATGCTCAACAAGAGACCCACGCTGAAAGACCTGGAATCCATCGACCCTGAGTTCTACAACTCCATCCTCTGGATCAAGTGCGTCCCCTGCTTGCCCTGCAAGCGGGGTTTCTGTCTGGGTAGTGGGCACCCTGGCCTTGTGTGACTTTGTTCACCCACCCCGCCTAGCGCTGTGGTCGTGGACAGCTCCTATGGGACAGTTCTCCCCTTGCATCTGGAGATGTCCCGTGCCACTGTTCAGGAATCTAGGCCACCTTTGAGTCCTTGGCACCCTGGGGGTGCTAAAAGCAAGGAGTGGGGCAGGACCGTGGGAGACATCGCCAAGGTGGCATCTTTCCCCGCCAGAGAGAACAACCTAGAAGAGTGTGGCCTGGAGCTGTTCTTCATCCAGGACATGGAGATCCTGGGCAAGGTGACAACCCACGAGCTGAAGGAGGGCGGCGAGAGTATCCGTGTCACAGAGGAGAACAAGGAAGAGTATATCATGTAAGCTGGGAGAGGGTCGGACCCAGTGGGTTGCAGAGAAGGGGTTTTCCGCTCTGGTCTCGGGTCCCCTCACTGGCCAGGCCCTGCATGGGGCCAGCAGTCTCCTTGTCAGTTGGGCCTGCCTTGGTGGGCAGCCCGAGTATGGTCCCGTGATGGCGTGGGTTAGGGGAGCTGGAGCCCCAGGTCTGTGGTTAGCAGCTCCGGGCTGGTCTTCCACGTGGGAGACATCCTGCTCCCTGGGAATTTCGTTTGAAGAGGCGTTGTTGCCGCCTCTCTCCTAGTGGAGAGTTTCTGTGTCCCGAGTGTGTAAATGTGCCTCCTGTGTGTGCTGCTGGGCAAACCTCCCGCGTGTTCTAGGCCTCGTTGTGACTGTTAATCTCCATACTTGTGCACAACTGCAGCTCCCTGGGGGGGAGCGGGGAGGGAATTCAAAGGCTCAGTATGGTAGGGTCACCACGGGGTTTCCAGGGCTGTGCCCTGGGGCCTTCTGTGCACTGGTCTAGGTGTGCCGGAAGGTGCTAACAACGCCACCTGGGTGGGCAGGCTGCCTGTGTGTCTGGGCAGGGTGCCGGCTCCAGCAGTGCGTGGTCTTTGGTTTTAGGCTGCTGACGGACTGGCGCTTCACCCGTGGCGTGGAAGAGCAGACCAAAGCCTTCCTGGATGGCTTCAATGAGGTGGCGCCCCTGGAGTGGCTGCGCTACTTTGATGAGAAAGAGCTAGAGGCAAGTGCTGAGGGTGTTGGGGCCCTGAGCCTTGCCTGTGGTGCGCTCTGGTTTGATGTGCTCCTGTGCGCCCGGAGAAACCCCCCGACCGAACCCCAGACTCCAGCAGAAAGGAGGTGGGGCAGATGGTCTCTGTCAGGGTCTTCGGCCTTCACTCTCTCTGGCCACTTGTGTCAAGAGAGCAGGGACTTGTGTCCCCCTGTTAGTAAAACTTCCAGCAGAAATAGCCAGTTGAAGAGCTTTGGAGTATTTCACCTGCTAGCCGGTGGACAAGGGATCACAGGGGCCAAGGCCTGGCCCAGAAAAGAGGTCAGCAGCCAAGTCGCCACTGCCCTCCTCCCTGACACCCTCCTCCCCGACGCCCTCCTCCCTGCAGCTCATGCTGTGCGGCATGCAGGAGATTGACATGAGTGACTGGCAGAAGAACACCATCTACCGGCACTACACCAAGAACAGCAAGCAGATCCAGTGGTTCTGGCAGGTGGGTGCTGGGTCCTGTCCCTGCTGGGCTGGGGCCAGGCATCTTGGCAGGGACATTTTCACAGCCACTCTAAGGAAACAGGACCGATTAGACCTTCACCTTTGAGACACCTCGCCTTCCCCACCTTGCAGAAGGAGATGATGAGCCCAGCCATGGGGGGAATTGAAGCTGGACTGTGACAGGAGGTTGTCAGTCGTCAGCCTGGGCTGGCTGGTGGGGCACAGGGCCTGCTGGCAAGAGGCACAGCTGCCATCGGCCCTCTGCTTTCCCTCCACAGGATGGGATGGGAATGTGGGCATTGGCTCCAGAAAAACAGAATGAGCTTGTCTCCTAGGGTTCAGTGACCCAAGTCCTTTATATTTGTGTGGGTTCCATTGTTATTGTGAAGTATAGCATATATAAAAAAACTATAATAGATATCCTTTATATATATTTATATATATATATATATTTGGTGGTGCTGAGATTCATACAAATGCAATTCACCATCAGGAATATTTTAAGGTACACAATCTGGCAGCTTCTGGTACCTTTACAGTATCGTGCGCCTATCCCACTAATGTCAGAACATTTCATCTCCCCAAAAAGAAGCCTCTCTGAGACCCAGAGATGCCCCACGGCGGAGCGCGAGTGCTCTACAGACGTCGCCTCTTAGAGGAAGCACAGCCGGGCTCTCCTGGCTGTGGCTGTCCCTGTCTGCCCAGCATGGTTTTGTGTCCTCTGTCCAGAGCGGGGCTCCAGCTGGCCTGCAGCTGTTCAGTTCCATGTTACGGCGAAGTGCTGGGGCTGGGTGGGTCTCCGGACTGTGTCTTGTTTGTGGCCTTCTAGGTGGTGAAGGAGATGGACAACGAGAAGAGGATCCGGCTGCTGCAGTTCGTTACCGGAACCTGCCGCCTGCCTGTTGGGGGGTTTGCCGAGCTCATTGGTGCGTTTTCCTCTGTTTGGCTGGTTCCCTGGCTGGGGGTGAGGGTCCTGCTTTGGGAACGCCAGCTCTGCTGACAAATGGTGCCTATACCTTGGATAACAGGGAGCAACGGACCTCAGAAGTTCTGCATTGACAAGGTCGGCAAGGAAACCTGGCTGCCCAGAAGCCACACCTGGTGAGCAGGCTGGTTTGGTTGGAGGTGGTCAAGCCTGGAGGAGCGATGAGCTCCTTACAGCACAGTGGCCATGGCAGCTTCAGGGCCTCCACTCTGATAGCATTTGCAGGGATCTGGGGCGTCAGGGTGAAGAGGTGGGTCTGGGACGAGTCTGCCCCTGCCTCAGGCCTCTAACCTCTTTGCTCCTGTTCCTGTGGGCAAGAGCTGCTGCCCCATGTGCCCCCACCTGGTGCGCCCTCCGTGCTGTTCCCTGTGCTAACTCCCCACGGGTCCGGGAGCCTGCAGCGCTGAGCCTGATGCAGAGGTCCTGGGCCCCTGCGCTGGGTCTGGCCTGGCAGTGTGTTGCTCCTGGAGCTGTGGGCTCCCAGCCATCAGGCTCCGTGGGCCCCTTGGGACCACTGTTCTGCCTTCCCCTCTCCACAGCTTCAACCGTCTGGACCTCCCCCCCTACAAGAGCTACGAACAGCTGAAAGAGAAGCTGCTGTATGCTATCGAGGAGACCGAGGGCTTTGGACAGGAGTAACCGAGGCCGCCCCTCCCAAGCCCCCCAGCGCACATGTAGTCCTGAGTCCTCCCTGCCTGAGAGCCCACTGGCCACACGGCCCTCAGGAGGTCCCTATGGATGGTGCCCCTGCCTGGGACCACAGCGTCATCCCCTGATGGCAGAAGAACTTCCCTCCTACCTGCAGGTGGCAGTGTGGAATAAAGCCCCGAGTCACCTTGGCCCCATCACCCATTGCAAAGTCCAAGGGTGACCCTCTCTCTGCAAAACTCTCCCCTCCCCATGGACCAACCTGGGTGCGCTTGAGTGTGCGAGGGAAGGTGCCCTGTCCCAAAGGGTGCAGCAGGAGCCTGGCCCTCACGTCCTAGCGAGAGGAGGAAATCGGTCACTTCTGGTGGCTGCTCTGGACTGAGAGAGACTGGAGACACAGGTCTGAGGAAAGATACAGAGGCTGGGTGGCAGGGACCGGGGCCCCAGCTTGTCCCTTCTCGGCAGACAAAGGGTTGGACGAACCACTTGGTCTGGGGGTCAGTGGGCAGGAAGTAAACTCCCTCCCAGTTATCCTTTTACATAAACTTGAAGCCTTCTGTGTAGGGTTGCTTTTTGTTTGCTTTTGGTGTGCTGCTGCCGCTTTCTGTGGAGGAGCTGGAGCCCCAGGGCTCCCAGGCCCACGGGGGACCTGGCCTTGTTGGTGCAAGAGTTTTCCGAACAGCTGCTCCTCTCAGGAACCGGCTCAGCAGTGTTGAGCTCAGGCAGGCCTGACCCAGCCGCTCAGTTGCCCAGGGGCCAAGTCCCTGAGCATGACGCAGAGGAAGGGCTTGTTGTCCTGAGCGCCTCTCCCAGCCTTCGCCTTCCTAGGGAAGAGTTCCTTTGCTAGATAGTCCTCCGGGGGCCCCTGGGAGGGGCAGCGGAGTCTGACTGCTCCTCCCTGGCAACCCTAGAGATCCAGGTTGCCATTGGTCCCCTCCATAGAACGGCACATATCCTGGCCAGCCGAGTGTGCTCTTTCTGCGTAGACGCCAGGCTTTCTCTGCACCCAGGACCTGATGCCACTGAAAACCAGCACGAGCTGCTGCACCAGCCTGGCTTGGTGTGTGGATCTCCCGCCAGCCTCCGCCTTGGGCTTTCTGCTGTGGACTGAGATCTTCTGGGTGTGCATGCTCCTCCAGATGTTGGAGTAATGGTGGTGGCACACTCTGTAGTCCAGGGCCTCAGCTACAGACCAGCTTCCAGGGACCCCAGGCTGGCTCTCAGTTCCACCCAGGAGCCTTCAAGGATGGCCTCACCTTCCCACGCCTCGTTCTGCCCGGGTCCGTGGAGGGGGAGCCGCGTCCACTCACGTTGCACGTGCTGATTTGAGTGGCCCTGCTCATGTGGCTTGGCAGTTGCCCCCCTCAGTCACTTCTGGCACTCCTGGACCTGTCCCCACGAAAGCTACTCCAGCAGGTGGGCAGGGGCACAGGGTGCCAGTGAGGGGCAGGAGCATGAGGTGCATGGGTGTTCACATGTGTCTGTGTGTGCGTGTGCATATGTGTGTGTAGAGCTGAAGTGTCAGTGTTGAGAGGCCTGGGGTAGCACTGGGCTGGTTACCGGATTGTTTGTAATGCCCACCCCTGCATCGGGAGTGCCAGGTTCGTGTGCAATAAACAGTCGCAGCCGTGGGTGGTGGTCTGTGTGGCTGTATCCCTGTCCAGGCAACAGGCCTCCCTTGCCAGGACCAACAGAGTGCATGCTCCCTGTCCTGCTATGCTGCTCCCACCTGGGGGACGGGCAGCTGAGTCCTTGTCCAGGGATTGTGGCTGCAGCCCTCGGTGCTGGCTTGGTACACTTGCAGTGCCCCCCGCCCCTTCGGGCAGCTGCTGTGGGGTGGGGGCTTCAGGGAAGGCATCCTGGGGGGCGCATTCAGGGGTTGGTGTGCCCCATGAGGAGTAAGTGGCTCCCAGATGTCCAAGTGCGGTAAAGATACACAAAGTAGAAGAAGGAAAAGGAGGAAGAGAAGAAAAGAACACACCCGAAAGGCTGGTTCAGACACAAGACAAACGTGTCTTAAGGGAGGAACAGAACCAAGCTGGGAAGCGCCAAGCCAGACTGCAGCCCGCTGCTCCGGAGCCTGGCTGTGGCGCTGAGCTTGCTGCTGGGGTGAGGGGTCTGAGTGAGCGCCAGCATAGACAGGAGCTGGGGGCCAGCTCCCCACTGCCCCCATTTATGACTTCAAGTCAACCAGCAAACAAAGGCCATCTGCTGCCCTGGGTGTCAGGGCTGCGGCTCTGAGAATGATGGAGAGGAAACTCCCCCAGTGGAACCCATCCCTTGGGTTCTGCACCCGGTCTGGGGTCTTCTGGGTCACCCCAGACCAAGGCCCCAAGCTGCTGGTAGATGAGGCTCTGGGGTGTGGATGCCCAGCAGCAAAGGAGGTGGCTGTGAGGCCCTTAGAAAGGAACACAGGGGCTGGGGATATAGCTCAGTGGAATAAGCGCTTGCCTAGCAAGCGCAGGGTCCTGAGTTTGATCCCCAGTACCGCCAAAAAAAAAAAAAAAAAAAATTTATTAAAAAAAAAATAGAAAGGAACACAGAGATGGGAGGAACAGCTCTTCACAAGCTTAGAGCTCCGTGTTCCAGAGAGAAAGACACACGGGAGACTTGCTGGCTCTTGCTGTCAGAGGACCCTTTCATGGAGGTCCAGGCGTCACTTCGCAGGAACCTTTCCTCGGGGGGTCAGTTACTCTGGAGAACAATGCTGTGGCTTGTCTGTGTCCTCCAACAAAAGTTCAAGTGTTAGAAACCAGGTCCCCAAAACTGGATGTCAGAGGTATATTTAGGTAGAGTCTTTGGCAGGTAGGATCAGATGAGGTCATGAGAGTGGATCCCCCCATTGTGGCATTTGTGGCTTTACAAGGAGAGGAAGACAGGCCCGAGCTGGCATGCTTGCTCTGTTGCCACGCAATGCCCTCTGCTATGCCCTGATGCAGCAAGAAGGTCCCCACCAGATGCTGAGAAGACATGGCCCCAGCTCATGGATTTCCTGGCTTCACAGCCATAAGCCAAGTAAACTTTACAAACTTGCCAGTCTCAAGTGTTTTGTTCTAGCAACAGAAAACACACCCAGGACACATGGATCCTCTGCTTTCCTACTGGGCCTGGAACAAAGAACAGGAACGAATTGAGGCTCAAATCCAGGTGCTGACTTCATGTTTTCTCCTACTTTTCTGCCCTGGGCCTGCCCCAGCGTGCTGCTTTGACCCAGGTCCCCAACCCTGGAGCTCCATGTGACTTCTGCAGCCAGGTGTAAGGAGGTAGCCAGGCTGTGTGGTCCCCGGGGAGGATCTGGGTGTTGGTCCCACCTTCTGTAGAGAAACTTGTAGCCATCCTGCGTTTCCTTTCTCCCCCTCCTGTTTTCTGTACCTTTCTTGGTGGTACTGGGACTGAACACAGGGCCTTCACATTGCACTACACTCCCAATCCTTCTTCTGTTCTCCAGAGACAGGGTCTCACTAGGTTACTACATTGCCCCAGGCTGGGCTTGAACTTGCAGTCCTGGGATTACAGGTGTGCGCTACCAAGCCGGGCTCACTCCTGCCTTTCTGCTACCAGCTGGTCTCTTAGGGACTTTGCGAGACAACTGTAGAGAATCATAGCTTTTCAAGTTTGAACACTTAAAACAGCCTTGTCTACCGTGGAACCCTTTTACATTGTCTTTGCCCTGCGGATTAAGGCTTCAGGGGTATGTGTAGGGGAGAGGGGGGGAGTGGGAATGGAACCCAGGGCCTTGCCCATACGAGGCAAGTTCTCTACCACTGGGCTACATTCTAACCCTGATTAAGGCCCTTCTAAAGCATTCTTTATTGTCATTTTTAGCTGAGCTGAAGAGGTGGTAAATCTGCTAGCTTGGTTAACTTCCCTCACTTTGTCATATCTGCCCCGGGTGGGGCCAGTGGAGGGACAGCTGGCAGCTGGCAGCCGCAGCAGTGCACAGAGAGCGGAAGCTAAGCAGCCTGGACTATTGTGTTGCCTTTTAACTAATCTGGCTGCTGCTGACCGGGCCTTGCCACGGGTCTGCGCCCAAGCCTGGTTCTGTGGGGCTCCTTCCCTGTGCTCCTGGCCTGGGCTTGCTCTGCTGGCTCCGTGTCCCCCAGAAGCGTGCGGAACTCCCAGCTGCTACTGCTCAGACTGGGCCAAATGGCTGAAGCGTAGTGAAAACTAGTTTATGTTCATTTGCTGGCATTTGGGTGGATCTTGGGAGAAAGAAACAAGCCGTAGGTGACAGAATTCAGCTATTAACCAAGTCCACTGCAGCCCACCTTTCTAAGGGCACTGGCTGGGTTTATTATTTGGGAGGGTGAAGGGCAGGAAATGGGAGGGTGGTTGTGGTAGGACAGATTTGCTTTCTTATCTCCAAGGCTATGGTGGCGGTAGGTCACCCTGACTTCTTTATTTCCCATTAGTTATCCTCATTCTAAGACATTAATCAGGCACCAACACTGGCAAAGGCAAGTCTGCTGTGGCCTGCTGCTGGTCACGGGTGAATCCTTGTTCTACCTGTGGCAGGTAGACTACTCAGATGGCCCCGGGGATGCCCATGCTGAGTCTGGTGGTGGGATGCCCTCCCCTGGGGTGTGGGCTGGCCTAGTTCTTGCCAATGGAAATGTCACCAGTGGTGGGAGGTCACAGTGGTGATTAAACTGCAAAGGACTGTGGCCCGCTTCTTGCCGGTTATCTTTCTCTGAGGGCTTCCTAGCTGAGTATTTTAAGGACACCATGGAGGAGAGACCCCGTGGCAGAGATTCGGAGAGGCTGTGTCAATGGTTAGCAGAAACAGGCCCTTGATTCAGTAGCTGCCAGGACTGGAAGGTTGGAATGGCATCCTTTGCTCCTTTGCCCTGGAGGGGGACAGCCTGGTGGATACCTCCCTCAGAGCCTGTGAGTGACCCTGAACAGAGCAGCTAGGTAGGCCCCCCTCTTCGGCTCCTGAGCACAGCAACTCTGAGACAGCCAATGTGTGTGGTTTTAAGCCATTAGATTTGAGGGTAATTTGTTACACAGGCACAAATAACTAACACACTACCCTAGGTTGGAGTGAACATCCTGGTTCCTGAACGTGGCTGTGATTTTTAATAAAAGCCGTGGCATGGAGATTTTCCATAGATAAAAAACAAAACCCCAAACCCAGCAGGACAGACAAAAAGCTAGCACTCTCTCCCTCCTTTTCTTGGGGAAAGTACTGGCAAGTCATGTCACTTCAGCGCTGTCTCCAGTCCCCACCTGACACCCTGTGCCTGGGACCTGGCCCAGCCGTGACTGTGGCGCTCAGCCTTGGAGGTCAGTAGTGCTTGTCTGGGCCTCCAGCCAAACCCAGTGGATAAGAGTTGTGTCCAGTCTCTCAAGGACAATTTTGAGACCATTTCCTGTGCAATTACGGGGTGAGTGGCGGGATAGACGGTACTATTACAGCAGTGAATTAGGCTGAAGGACAGACAGTCTTTGCAGTCTCAGGTTGTCACAGGTGGTTTAAGGGCATAGCGCCTGCCTTAGTAGCGGCCGCCATGGAGCGCTGGAGCCCCACCGGCCCAGGGGCGTAGAGGTGATGCTCCTTCCGGGAGGAAATTTGTTTCACCCCTGAACTGGGTTTCACAGTCATGCATGTCAGTTGCCTGTAGTTGGTTCACACTGGTTACTGGTGGGGAGGGTGAGAAGTGGCCTGGGCTCCTCCAAAAGTCATACATCCCCCCTGGGCATCATCTATCTGCCACAGGGCACAGGCGGCCTCTGGATAAATATACAGCAGGGAAGAAGGTGTGGGGGCTTGGCTGAAGGGTGCACTACAGATGGGTCCGGGGCAAAGCATTTCAGAAGAGGTGGTTCAGCCCAAAGAACTGAAGGATGAGGAGGAGCCAGTCGAGCACCGGGACGTTCATATTGGGCCAGCAGCAGGTGCAGGAGCTTGAGGGGGAGGAGGCTGGGGGTCCTAGGCACGGGGAGGGGCTCGGGTGAGTAAACTGGAGACCCAGGTGCCCATGGCCCTGGTGAAGGGCTTGGATCTCAGTTCTGAGAACAGAGGGTAGTCCCGGGAGGCCCAAATGCAGGAGCAGGGCGACTTGCTTAAAGCTGGACAGGATCGCACCAGAGGCAGTGCGGAGCGCGCATGTCAGGGCTGCGGGGGAGCAGGAGGGTAAGCGAGACCGTGCTGTGGCCCTGGCAGCGGTCACAGCTTTGGCTCAGGTACTGACTTTGACGTGGAGCAGAAAATGGACAGACTTGTGCTGTCTTTGGAGGTGGGGATGTTATGATTTTACCAGTGCGCTGGAAATGGTGCATGGGGGGAAGAGCAAAATCAAAGGTGACACCTGGATTGTTGGCCTGAGAAGAAGCCATGACAGTCGTATCTACTCTGATGCAGACTTGGTGGGGGGCAACGAAGAAAACAAAGCTGAATCCCTACCTCCTACTGTGACCAAGGTGAGGCAAGTTTCATAAAAGTCAGCCTCTAAGGCAGGCAGCACCGAAGAAAAGCCGGTTTCCCAAGATGAAAGGCAGGTGGCGGATTGCGACTGATCCCGCTGAGCAGGCTGCTAGCTGCAGTGGACGCAGGTGTGAAACGAGCCGCTGCGAGTAGCAGAAGCCATGTGGGGCCCCGGATGTGGGGCAGCGGAAAGGCGAGGGCGGGGTCAGGGGCTGAAAGTGTGCTGAGGCATTACAAGTCTGCTGCGAGGGACTGGACCCCGTGCCCGTTCTCACACCCACCCAGCTGGGCCCCTGCCCTCCCAAGGCTTGGGACCCAAGGGACACTACTGTGTGGGGGGGTCCAGGGCTGAAAAGGGAGAGATTAAAGAAATGGATGAAAAGATCTAAAGTGCAAAGGAAAGGTATAACGCTCATAGAAATTAATTGTATTGGTACATTTTCAATATACATAATCGCGTTCATCATAGGGAATTTATACCTGTACACGATAGATCTTGAGAACGCCCTGAACCAACTAGCTAGGCGTGGTGGTGTGTGCTGATAATCCCAGCTACCTGAGAGGCTGAGGCAGGATTATTGCAAGTTTGAGGCCAGCCTGGGCAGCTTAATGAGACTGTTTCAAATTAAAAATAATTAAAGGGGATAGGGATGTAGCTCAGCATTCCCCCCCCCCCCAGCCAGGTGTGGTGGTACATACTTGTAATCTCCACACTCGAGGCGGGGGCAGGGGGGTCACGAGGTCAAGGCCAGTTTAGGCTATGTAGTGAGATGAGGGCCAGCTGGGGCTACATAGCAAGACCCTATGTCAAAAAAAATCGAACAGGAAAACCAAAAGACCCAGCAAACCCCATAAGTAAAACCCCAAGACAGCAATTCACAGGAGTGCAAATATACCTAGCCACAGGTGAGAAAATTATTATCTAAATAACATCGGTGTGGGCTGGGTTACTTAGATGATACTCAGCCATAGAGTGGTGAGCTAGCATGGAGGAAGCCGTGAGTTTAATCCCTGGCACCACAAAACAAATACACATCGGAATACTATTGTACCCATAAAATTTGTAAAAATGGAAAGACAATAATGCAGTGTTAGGTTGGCAAAAATAGCAATGGAAATCACAATACTTGCATTGTGTGTGCTCTGTGCAGGCTGTTCTGTCATAGTTTAATTTTCCCAACAGCACTGTGAAGTAGGTGGTTTTACAGTTTCCAATTTACAGACTCCTATACTGAGGTAGGGAGTTGCCTTAACAGTTCGTAAGCTGTCAGTCTTGGATTCAAAGTTATGGCACTGATGAACCCCCCCGGATGGAAATGTTCCCCTCATGCACTGTGAGGGCAGTTGAGACGGCTGGCCACTCCCTGCGCACTTGGTTCTAGGGTACTTGGTGACGCCTGGGTTCTATGTTCCAGCCCACCACTGGCTGTGGACTCCATGGAAACTCTTGCTCAGGCCCTGCGACACCACGTAGCAGCGCTGTTTGTGACGGTGGACGGGGAGTAGGCCAGCTGTCCTGGTTACTTGCTCTTGGTGCTGAGAAAATACCTGACACCCAAAGTTAGAGGAGGAAGGGGTCATTTCAGCTCAGAGTTTGTGGAGGTTTCAGTCCATAGTCAGTTGATTCCAAAGCAGGGTGGCAGGGCAGAGGGACGTCACGGGAGGGCCAACAGTCCACAGTGTGGCAGGGCAGACAGAAGGCAGCAGACAGCAGCAAACGGTGACATCACCAGCCGCCGTGCTGCCTGCCTTCCCTCTCCCCCTTTAGACCACACGGGCTGTGAACCTGTTGATCGGTGCCAGCCGCCCGAGGTGGGGCTTCCACTACCCACACCCTTCATCCGCATGCAGACACCTGAACCCAGCTACCTTTGCAACTCCCCATCTGTGACCGCTGACTTTGGGGGACCCCTAGATACCAGCCGTAACAGCAGGGAGCAGATGACTAACTGCAGTGGATGGTCGCGGTGGAGTGGGGGGGGGGCGGGCGGCAGCTGGGCGAGGTCAGGTTACATCCTGGTAATCAGAGCCCTGGACACTCACAGAGAACACAGTGAGTTCGATTTCTTGCTTACATTAGATCAGGAAAGGCAAGTGTTCCTCTGGGACATTTCTTCTCCATAAGGGACCTCAGCCATCAGGCTGCAGCCCGTGTGACGTGCCCTCTTCACATACCTTTCCTCTGTCACCAAAGCAGGAAGAAAGAGACTGGAGGGGCTTGCTCTGTCCCAGCCTGCTCATGTGTGTTTATTGTCTGGGTCAGGACAAAGTTCACGGCCCACTCTTACAGCAACAGGGATAGGAAGTATAGTTAGCCCAAGGGCCAGGAAAGAGGAATTTGAAATGGGGTTTGTGAATACACTGTACTGTCTCTGTTAGTGTGGTGGTGCATGCCCGTAATCCCAGCACTGGGGAGGCTGAGGCAGGAGGATCGCCGTGAATTTGAGGCCAGATTGGGCTACATGGTGAGTTCAAGGCTGGCCTGAACTACATAGCAAGATACTGTCTCACAAAACAAAAACAAAAACCAAAAAGGGAATTAAGTTTCTGAACTGAATGCCTCTATCCACATAGCACCAAAAATAGATTTGTGTGTGTGCTGGGTTTGAGCCCACAGCCCTACCCCTGGGCTACATACATCGAAAGTCAAAGATACATCTTCAAGGTAGAGTTGAAGTTTTAAAAATGGTAGGAAAGAATGAGATCTTAAAAAAATGCAACCTAAAGAGAAATAATTTATACATAAATTAAAGCATATGCACATATAAAATCAACTATATGTTCTTGAAGGACCCACCCATATCTACCACCATGTCTAAGAACACCTTTCAAATGGCCCTCGTGTGTGTGTGTGTGTGTGTGTGTGTGTGCGCGCGCGCATGCGTGCACAAACATCACTACCATTAAAAATTAAACGGTAAGGGCTAGGGTGCGGCTCGGGTGAAGCACCTGCCTGCCACGTGAGAGGCTTTGGGTTCAATCTCCACTACCGACCAAAGAAAAGGAAAAGAAACGAAACTCAGGAGTGCTACCCGCAGTGAGGAACAGCAGCTGTGTGAAGAGCAGAGAAAACCTTGAGTGTCTTCCCCGCAGACGGGAGCGTGGGCCGAAGGCAGCCAGGCCGGAGGTCAGGGGCAGCAGCCTGACCCAGCCCCTTTGCACCCGCACACTCTCCACATTCCCTCAGAAACCTTGCCTGGAAGGTGGCTCTCCAAAGCAGAAGCGGCAGGAAGAGACTGGGACGTTTCACAGCGGAACTGGGAATTAGCGCTTTGCTAAAAGGTGAGGGCCATCAACGGTGCCACCTAGTGTCGGAGAACAGATTGCTCCAAAGAGCCCGGATCAGAGAAACTCTCGGGCGGTGCAAATATACTGACGTCCATGGCTTCTTCTTCCCGCCTCTCCTATTTCCTTCCCACTTTAACCTTTCCCTGCTTTCTGAGTCACATTTTATCTGGTATCCCAACAAAAATAGCCATTAATTTTTTTCTTGAGACAGGGTCTTACCATGTAGTTCATTATGGCCTCCAACTGTTAGAGATCCTCCTGCCTGAGTTTCCCAAACGCTGGGAGTGCAGGTGTGCACCACCATGCCCAGCATAGCTGTTAGCTTTTTCTTTTCTTTTTTTTTTTTCAAGACAAAAGAATACAAATACAGATCAGAAAAATACAAGAAACAGTTCAGAAAATACAAGATTATACAGGATATACAGAAACTAATAGGGAATTAGTACTGGATGCTGCATTCCATAAAACTATTTTCATTTTTGTGATCACAAAAACGATCAAGGAAATGAACATAGAAGGGAATAATCTCTGAATGCTATTTTACCTAAAATTACCTTCCCGTTTGTTTATTATACCGTGCACCCGGGTGCTGCTGTGGGCGTGGCCCCACAGCGTTGCTATGGGCAGGACACGCGCCTGGAGACGCATGTAGCACCAATGAGGGCGGGCCAAAAATACTTCCCTCCGCCCCATACTCTGTAGCAGGATGGCGGAGAGGAGCTGGGCGGTCTGTAATGAATATAGGTGCTTCTCCACCACAAACATAATAGTCTGCATACATCCATGTAGGTTAAAATTTTGAATTTTCAAACGAGTTTTTTTTTTAAATAAATCTCAACGTTGTGTTGTTTCCTGGCAGAAATGGATAATGCCGAGAGTTGGACGGCATAGGGATATGAGAGTCAGCACCAGCCTCTATTAGGTATAATAATTTGGAATGAAGTTGCTCGGGAAATTATAAATCCTTTCTCTTGCGGGTCACACGTATCATGTTTCCCTGCCTTCACATGTCCCTTGTCCTTGCAGTTTCCTGAGACGGGGTCAGTGGAGCACTTTTATTTCTTTTGCAGTATTGGGAATTCAACCCAGGGCCTTTGCCCTGAACTACATCTCCATCCCTTTTAATTCTTTTTTTTTAAATTTGAGACAGTGTCCCACTGTCTCTGAGTTGCTCAGGCTGGGCTTGAACTCAAAATCCTGCCTCAGCCTCCCACAGTCCTGGGGGTACAGGTGTGCGCCACTGCACCTGGCTGATGAAGCACTTTGTTAGCAAGCTGTAGCTCAACCATGTTAGTGCACTTCCGAGGTTTATTTCTGGGCGTTTCTATTCTCTCTGGGGAAATGGTAGCAAAGAAAGTTTTTCACCGCCTCCCAGTGGGTGGTACACTTCATTCTGAGCACTGGTGTTTCAGTCACTTATTTATTTATTTTAAAGAGGAAAAAATATCAAAACAAGATAATAGGAGGGTAACAATGGTGAACACATTGGATAGTTACCTTTAGTCACTTAGAGTACAAGATATCAGCTTTTAATTTTCCAAGCAATATGAGCACAAACCTTTCTTTTTAATGAACTCAGAGAAATTAGTAGTGTAACTATCTTAACTACCATACATGTGTCTCTTCCTTCTTTTCCCTATTACCCTATCCCGAAAGGAAAATTTCTTTCCTTTTGAAGCTTCTTACCATTTTACAATATCTATTTCTTTCTTTTTTTCTTTTTTTGGGTACTAGGAATTGAACTCAGGATCTTGCACTTGCCAGGCAGGCACTTGTGCCTGCTGAGCTACATCCCTGGTCCTACAATATCTATTGTACATTTTGGATTTTATTTACTTTTTCAGCTCCTCACACTAGGGAGACACTATGATGTTTGCACATGCAGGTCTGATTTATTTCACTTATGAGTATGGTCTTGAGTTGCATTCACTTATGTACAAATCTCCAGTTTATCCTTCTTTATGGTTGGGTAGTACTCCATTTCATAAAAAGACATCTCTTTTATCCATTCCTCAGCTGAGGGTTGTTTCCAAGATCTAGCTATTGCAAATTGTGCTGCTATAAACATGGGTGCACATATATTGTTGTGGTACAATGTTTTTAATTCTTCTGGGAAGATACCCAGAAGGGGAATGGCTGAGTCAAATGGGATCTCCAACCCTAGTTTTTTGAGGAATCACCACACTGATTTCCATGGTGGTTGCACTGGTCTACACTCCCACCAGCAGTGGTAAAGGGTTTCATTTTCCCCACAGCCCCACCAGCATTTGTTACTGGTTGATTTCTTGATAATAGCTATTCTTTCTGGGGTGAGATGGAATGGATGGCCTTGGAAATGCACCCAAGTGGCTCTACAGGCTGGAAACTACTTTTCTTAGAAATAGGTCGTGTTCGGAAGGTAGAAGTCTGTTCAGTCAACATGCAGCTCCAACAACTGAATAAGGCCCAGTGGTTCTCTTCTTAGATGCTCAGTGAAACAATGTTTCACTGAATTGTGACAAGCTTCATATCCTGTGGCATTGTAGTTTCACTGGGGAAAGCTTTGCTTCCCTTCCTTGTATTGTGGGTTGAGCCCAGGGAGCACTGAGCTCCCTCCCCAGCCCTTTGTATTTTCTTACTGTGACAGGGTCTTGCCAAGTTGGGGTTGGCTTCAAACTTGTGACCCTCCCCTTTTGCGCACACACCCTAATCCCCCAACTGCAGCTCGGTATACAGGCCTGCACACCACTCCTGGCCCTGGGAAAGCTTTTTAACTCAAATTTCACGATTAAAAGGCAGACCTGAATCCAGTGTGGCCTTAACTCAGGTGTGTACTTGCCCGCTTGACGTTTACATTGGGACCACTCTTGAGGTGATTATAACCTCATGAAGTGGTTTCTAAGATTCAGCTGACTACTTTCTGCTATTTTATGGTATTCTTACATTTTTTGAACACGGATGACCATGGAATGCGTTGGAGAACTCTGAAGGCGGGCTAGCAGCTCAAAGGAAACTGAACCCAGGGAGTACTGCGGAAAGGTCACATACCTGCTCCTGCCGAGGAGCCCCGTGCACGCGCTCTCGGAAAAACTTTATGCCTAGCAACATCCCTGTCCACCTTGTGGCCTGTTGTACTGAAGGCCTGCTGCAGTGGCAGAGCAGTACCTTCAGCCTCCTACTGCACAGGTGAGGAACTGAGGCACAAACTGGAGTTAGAATCTGGGGTTTCCAGTCACGAGCTCTCCTCGCTGTAGCAGGGTGCCTGTTTTTATCTCAAGGATGAGACTCTGCCCTTTATGATACCAAATTTTTTGTTTTCATACAGGGTCTATGTAGTTCACTCTGTCATTGAACTCATAGTGATACTCCTGCTTCAGCCTCCTGAGTGCTGGGATAATAGGCATGCGCCGTTATGCTGGGCAAAGATACTAAATCTAAAGGACTCTTCAAGGTAGCTTCAATGAAAGGTCATCTAGCTTGCTTCTGGAAACAAGGGATCACTCTCCCAAAGTCGCAAGCCTCTAGAACAGTCTTAAAAACCAAGCCATTTAATTGGGTGTCTGCAGGGAAAGTACAGAGCTAGATCCCAAGGCCCGACACTGCTAGAGCTGCAGGTCCACACGGTGGCGCAGGGCTCAAGTCTGTTAGCGTCAGAACCCCAGGAGGGAGGGGGGAGAGAATGGAGGGGATCCACGCATTCCAGTTAGCAATTCTGCCAACTCCCACAAGGAGACCTCGTGAATCTTTCAAGACAGGGAAGATTTAATGCTTTGAGTCAGGGTCTCACTTTATAGTGCAGGCTGGCTTTGAACTCACTATGTAGTCCAGGCTGGCCTTGAATTCTTGGTGATTCTCCTGCCTCAGCTTTCCGAGCACTGCGATTACAGGGGTGCACCCCCCATGCTGGGCTTCAGTGCCTGGCTTTATACGTAAAAGAACGCGGGGTACCAAGTGCTGATCTCTCTTCACTTTTCTTATATGATCTGGAGCCTGAGCTGCTGCACTCCCCAACGCACAGGCCCCGTGTCCCTTGACTGTCGCATAGTGCCACACAGGAGTGACTGGAGGCAGAGGGCTCTCACGAGGACAGCTTTTTAAGAAAACCCTCAGGTACACAGACTTAAGTTGTAAGATTTTAATTTACAAGTTTAAAAAGCTACATTTTGGTTTTGCTCTCTTTCTCTTTCTCTTTGTGACGGTCTCACTTTGTAGTGCAGGAGGCCCTGAAACCCCCGGAGAGCCCAGGCTGGCTCCTCCAGCTTGTCACCCTTCCCAAGAACCTCAGCCTCCCAAGCGCTGGGATGGCGGGCGTGCGCCACCATGCCCGGCTGAAGAATCTGCACGTTCTACTTTTTCTCCTTTTTCTCTTCTTTCTTCACATCACCCTTTTCCTTCTCCTTCTCTTTGTCATCTTTTCTATCCTTTTTGCTCTCCTCTTTCTCCTGCCCCTCCTTCTTCTCTGCATCCCGGTTGGCGATCTTGTTGTTGATGAGGTTGTGCAGGGCAACCACGGAGCGGATCAGTGAGGCCAAGTACACCACCACCATCTGGTCGTTGGTCTTTAGGTAAAAGGCCTTGACGAACTCCTGCAGGCTGACGTCCGGCAGCAGGTTGAAGACGTCCTGCAGCTGGTAGATGATCTGGTGGTTGATGGGCAGCTTGCCCGTGGCTACTTTTTCCAGGTAGCTCCGGATATCCAGCAGCTTGGAGTTCAGTCCCTTTAGACCATGGACCTGGTTTGTGATCCGCTGGGAGAGGGTGCCCACTGTAGTGTCTTTGATGTCTCTGTAACAACCCACGACAAAGGCAGGAAGAAGGGTCAGGAACCGTTTGTACGGCCACGCACGTCCTCCTAGTCTAAGGAAACACCTAGCTTTGTAGAGAGGGACAAGTTTTCACGAGGGAAATACTACTTCTTTTTGGGAAGTGCTGGGGATTGGACCCAGGACCTCATGTGCTCTAGGCAAGCGCTCTACTCGAGCTCCACCCTCAGCCCTAAAATGTGACTTCTCCATCTGATACAGCTGCGTATGAATTACTTCAATGTTGTTTTTGTTTGAGGATCCGTATTTTATGTTTCTCATGACGGCGCACTTTTCAACAGATTATAAAACCAAGTTAAAATGAAACTTAAGGAGCTCTTTCAGCCCGGCGTGGTGCTGTGCACCGACCGGCCCAGCACCGGGGGCTGGGAAAAGGGCTTGTGAGTCTGACCCTGGGCTGGACTACACAGTGAGCTCCTGTCTCAAAAACCCAGAGTTCTCCCGCTCACTTTTCTGGCCCCTAAAGGGTGGCACTCTCTCTACCTGCACTTCTAGGGTGTTCTAGAAGCTTAAATCAGGACTAATTTTCAGAATGGGAAGAAACCTTATTGTCTGATATACACTGCAACTTTTCAAAGAAGGATTACACACAGAAGATTTTTAAAAAAGCTGTCCCCAAGAGGAAGATCCTCTGCAGAATTTACGTTCCGTTCCG
This sequence comes from Dinomys branickii, assembly GCA_004027595.1. Lineage (NCBI taxonomy): Eukaryota > Metazoa > Chordata > Mammalia > Rodentia > Dinomyidae > Dinomys > Dinomys branickii. The sequence continues at coordinate 12,491 of PVLD010008237.1, read as the reverse complement.
TGGAAGGAACGGCGCAGGCCTGTGTTCACTGCACACACCTGCTCCTGACCGCAACATTCTGGTTTCTGGACAAGGCGTGCGATCAACAAAGTTACACAGCCTAACTCAAGTGACTTGAGAGATGACAATCGAACTATCTCGGTTTATGGGTGAGCAAACAGGCCCAGAAAAGGCCTGTGATGTTGAGAATGAGAGAAGCATTTGTGGCTGGCCAGCTGCAGAACCCACACGCGGGGCTCCAGACTCCGGCTCTGGCCTTGTCCCTACGCGCCGCGCCGCGCCGCGCCTTACCGTAGCAAGTGCTCCACCCCCACCTCCTCGGCCTCCTCGGCTCCGATCTCACTGGTCACATGTTCAAATGTCTTCGAGGTCGGGGTCCCATCCTGGGAGAAGACGCTGAGCTGTAGTTACTCACTTTCAATAAGCACCGGCGAGCGGCCCTCTCTCGCCATCTTCTCTTTCAGCGAGTGCATTTCACGGGCGCGATACCATGCGGCGCTTAGCAAGGGGGGTCAGCTTTGCCCTGAGAACTCAGCCTTCAAAGTGCCAAGTGCTGTGACAGTGCTCAGTGCCAAGGTCTGCTGCTGCGTTACTGTTAGTTTGTTTGCGTGTCCTAGTGCCCACTAAGCTGTTTTCTAAAGTTTTTTTCCCTTTTTTATATATACATAAAAAAAAACCCTGATATTCCCTGAAGCCCATGCTGGGGATGGATGCCTGGGGACATCCCAGTTAATTTTTAATGTACATAGTGCTTCCTATAATGGAAAGAGTACACAACACCTGCCTCTGAGGCAAACTCACGGCACAAAATACAACTTGTAACTGTTTCATGTCCCTTGTGCCAGATGATCCCAGCACACCGAGAACAGCGCAGTGAGAGTAACTGCTTCCTGGCGTTCTGAGCGAACCTAATGCTCCCTGGGGCGACGTGGCTCACTGGATCAGCTGGGCGCTGTGCGATGGGATTTGAGACACTGCTCAGAAGGCCACGGCGGCTGAGCTGCTCCCGGACAGCCTGCAGACGCCTGCGAGAGGCTGGGCAGCCAGACTTGGGCTGGAACATGGGAGCCGTGGGACACTGTGCAGGCGATTTAACTCATGCCACGGCTGCTAAAGCTAGCTGTCATTCTTCTATTTAAAATAGGATAATGTGAACACAGTTAGAAAGAAGCTCTCTGCTCTAGATACTGCGGTGTTCAGGGCCTTTAACAGCCGGGCAGGGCTCAGGGCAAGCTTTCTAGCTACCGATTCTTCTGTTTTATATTCTAAGGTGTCAGGGTTAAAGTGAACTAAAATCAAGTGGCACAAGACTGGGGGTTACAGACCTTATCACAATAGGCAATAGTTTTAGATCTAAGCTTCCTGGGACGACACAGAAACATGCTCATGTGCAGGAAGCGATACTACAATACTCTTCTCCAAAATTTTAGGATAAGCAACACATATCTAAATTCCAAAACAGACTGTAACCCATCTCTCAAGCTCTTAACTTCGGAAAGTTAAGACTGAACTTTGGTAGATACCCTAAGTACCAATTCTCTCTCCCCTAAGTTCCATCTGGAGACAGGAAAGCTACATTCTCGCAGCTCTTCACTTTTGCACCCAATGCAAGTCAGGTGTGAAGCGCTCTCACAGCCGGGTCCTCTTGGCTTGTTCTTGGCACCTCTGACTCAACTCTTTGAAAACCTAGTGTCTGCTCTGCAGGAGCCGAAGAGAGGAGACAATGGCACAGAGGCTGGCAGTGAGCTCAGCCGACTGCATTTCCTTTGCTGTGGACAACACTGAGCTATCATCTGACTAGTCTGGGCTTCAACTTCATTGGTGAAAGGGGATTTCAGATTTCTTTAGTCTTATATATTTCTAAAGCTTGGTGAGTCAAAAACTCAAGGGGAAAAAACTTAAGGCCCACTGTCACCAGAAATCAATTACCTTCTCTTTGTTAAAGAGGGAGAAAGGACTTGTTGACTTGAAAATGGAATAAGAAACAACTGCTCAGTCCGCTGCAAATCTCATCAGGGCTCACAGCAAGTGACTTACATCATGAATTTCCTCCACAGAAATGTACGCTTCTGTAGGCAGCCCCAGGTCCTTTGGCTTCACGTCAATGATGACCAGTACCTGGCAGAGGAACACAGCTTAGCAAGCCACCTTATGTGCCACAGAAAAGCAGTAATTCCAGCTAGTCTTGTAATGATTATGGGAATGAATTCATTCATTTCATCAGAAGATACAAAATTTTCAGCAAAAATGAGTTACTTTTTCAAATTATCCCATCATTTGCTTTCTTCTTCACTCCCTTCTATTAGTAAGCTGAGAGGCCACGTAACAGGGAATCAGTGAAGGGAGCCGCGGCATCAGTCCATCCCGACTCCCCGCCGACCTGCCAGACCTTACTCAGCACCGCGAGCCTGAGGGGGTTCAGGCAGTCAAGTGTCTGGCAATGAGCAGGCATTAACTGTTATTTTCTAATTAGATTACGAAGTCCATTAGGTTACTGCACAGAACACTACAAATGACCACTACAAGCTTATCCAGGAAAAGCAGCGAGCTGACTCACCACCCAGATCCTTCTTCAGATGCACTTAACTTGGCTGGTACAGGAAGCATGTTATTAAAGAGTTTAAAACACAAGACAGTACTTACTGAGTTAGGGCAGTATCTTTTCATGAGTTCATTGATGGCGATGTCATTCTTATGTAGTTTAGGGCCTGTGTGGTACCACCCAACTATTCTTTCTCTGGCTGGGAAAGAAAAAATTAGTTAAGTTTTAGTTGTTTCAGGAAGATTTATACAATGTGCTTAAGAAGAATAAGTGCATCAGGAGTTAAGTCCTCTGCCTTCTTGAAAATTCTGGACATCTACTTTAAACCTTCACATACTTATGAAAACTGAAACACAAAAGTAGATTTCTGAGGAAATAAGCAGTGTATCTGCCAGGTGCGGTGGAACACACCTGTAACCCCAGTAGTCTGCGAAGCTGAGGAAGGAAGAGTGTAAGTTTGAGCCCAAGTGAGGCAACTTGAGTGAATCCATCTCAACTATTTTTTGTTTTAATAGGCTGGGGACATAACTCAGTGTGAAGGCCTAGGGTTCAATCCCCAGTACTGCATAAAAAATAAAAGCCCCAAAGCAGTACTACATATGATCCAGAGATATCTGTTACCAACTGGAGAACAGTTCGCAGGCAATATATAGGCAAATGCAAGTTCATGTCACATATACAACTGAGTGTTGGAGGAATAAACACTGCCCAAGTGGTGTAGTCTCTGTAATGATACCTGCTGCTGGTACTACAGGTCTACCTCTTCGCTTTTCTGCTGTAAACAAAGGACACCGTTGAGGCTAATGACCTTAAATTACTAGCCTAGCTCTTCATTTATTCTAGTTCAGTCCCCTACTGCCACTAGTCTTGCTTAAGTTTCGCTAAGGGAAAAGGACCTTTATATTAAACACAGACAGTATGTGTTGAAAACACATGTGCACAGACACCCCCCGTCATGCATAATAATATCTAAGAAAGTCAAGACTTACCGTTGACTTTCTTAAACATTCCATACATGTTTTCCAAATAATCATGGTCTAAGAACCAGACAGAGTCGTCTTTGTCATCTTCGTCAAAAGGGACTAAACAGAAAGACAAAAAATTAAGATTTAGTTTAGGGTGTAAGCTACAAATTACAGGTCGTAAGTAGAGTCCTAGACCAAACCCGATTCTCTTTCATGTGTTTAATTTGTCCAACATGGTATTAAATTTTGAACTGCCCTCATTCAAAGCTAGAAGAACTCATACAAAAATCCAGATTTCCAAAAGCCTGGCAACTGCTGGGTAGAGCCTTTAAAAAATGACAAGGGCTCTCCAGTTTGCCGCAATCCCCACCAGTTTGGAAGTTTCCGTTTGGCAAGTTACATCACTGGCTGGTTCTCTCAGACACTAGAGTTGGAGACCTCTGGTCCAGAAGCCAGACAGCAATTACTTTGTTCTTCATTGTTGCTTCTTTGATCAAAAAAGCAATAAGCAGAGTGTACAAGTACAGTTTACACTTACTTGTTTACATACTGGCTGTTGCTGTTTTTTGCACTCCACCACTAGAGCGGCACAGTTCCAAGGCTACCACAAGGCCTGTCATTAAAAATACTTACTGTCTTGTCTAGTAAGTAGCCTTTACGTTCCCTTTAAAATACTTTGGCAAGTCAGAACCTTTGGGCTATGGTAAAAAAAATAATAAATGTTTTGTTTGTTTGTTTATCTACCTATTTATTTATTTAGAGACAAGGTCTCGAAGTGTAGCCCAGGCTGGCCTTGAACTCATGGCGATCCTCCTGTCTCAGCCTCCCGAGCGCTGGCATTACAGGTGTGTGCCACCACATCCGGCAATAAATATTTATTTTTTAAAAAGTAAACTGACATCTTAAGCATGCTCAGAAAAATGTAGTTTGTCCTTTACCTGCAAAGCTGTTGGATACATCAAGCACCTTCTTCTGCCATGAGCCCAAAAGCACACCAACAACACGCTTCTGGTTTCCCACCTTGCCGATCCTGCGTGAAGAAACACACAGATACACAGACCAAACGATATTAGATACTAGCAAATGTCCACAGTACGGCTAGAGCTTAATTTACCTGGGAACTCATCTCCCTAAACTAAATAGGGCTACAGTCTTCTGCAACGTTAAGTGCAAGGAGGAACTCCTGAACTTATTAATGTACCCTGGCCTGTTTAACCTACCGTTGACGGTGAAGTAATGTAAGCTTAGAAAAAATTCAAAACTATCTTTTCCCTTCATAGCTTTCCTTTTCTTTCTTCTCACATTTCTTCAGGGATCAAGACGCACGCAGTTTTATGCCTGGCTTCCAGGGAGCCAAGTCTTTTCCGGCCCATCTGCCCTCGATGTACAGGCCTCAGCTGACCTATTCTTTGTGAAGTTTAGAGGTTTAGGAGGTTTAGGAGGTGGTCTGACCCACTGGTACAAGCTACTACCTCCTGCCTCTCTGGCTTATTAGGCAGAAATTCCCACACTTCAAAGGAAACTATTCCTGGGTTTTTGTTTGGATTTACAAAAGTTTTTAAAAACCTTGTGTTTCTTATGTGGTAAAACCGCTAGCAGTGTCTGCTTGCAAAATGCTCTAAGTGTCTGGCCATAACAGGGAGGGTGTGGGCTCCAGCAGGGAGCGCTATTACCTACCATACAGTAGAAAAACCCACGTGTCATATTCGGCTGGGGACGTATAAGCAGTGGAACTGAGGGGGTCCATAAACCTTACCCAGTCGAGTTGAGTTTTTGGATTTGGCTGAATGCGTTGTACAAAGCATGACGCAGGAGAAAGGGCGACTAGCAAGCCTGACGTCAAGGCAGATGCACCTCGACGGGCCTTCACTCATTCAATGATCTTGTAAAATTTCTGAACACGTGCAACAGGTCTAGCAGGACGCACAAATGCAAGAGCACTGGGTGACCGGCACGCCAAGCTTACCAGGTGACCTACTGGGATGCTTTCTCACCTTATTCATTAATACCCAAGTCTCCAACCCGGCTCATTTTAAAAAAAAAAAAACACCAAAAATCGGCCACTTCATTTACATTTTTCTATCGTCAAACCAGATTTTCTCTTACAAAGGATCATGGGTTGACAGCACCGCCCATACAGGAAGCCATTCGGAGTGCTGAGCGCGGTATTTTGAGATATCCGTACAAATTTCAGAATTTCGGAATATCGGTATTTCAGAATGTCGCATATCGGTATTTTAGAATATCGTAACATCAGTATTTCGCAATTTCGGACCATCGGTGTTCCGGTGACCACCATCAGAGGCGCACAAGCGTGAGGGCGCGGCGCTTTCCTACGATACGGCGTCGTTCTGGTGGAGCGCCCGGCGGCGGATGGGCACGAGCCCGGCCCCCCATGCGACAGCACCATGCAATTTCCGTATAACGAGCACGCAGTCCGGGCCAACGAGCGGCGGCGGGGACTGGGGCGGCTCCGGGTCACTCGGCTTCACGAACCGAGGCTGGCCTGCGCCCGTGTGGGCTGCTTGCCGCCCCAGCTGCGTCCCCAGCCCGCCCGCGGCCGCCGCGCGGTCCCCAGCGTGCCTGTGACTCAGCGGCCCGGCGCCGCCGGCCCAGCTAGGCCGCCCCGCGCTGCCAGCCTCACCGGTTAAAATGATCGACCACACTGAGCAGAACGAGGGGGTGGACCACCACCTTCTGCACCGCCAGTTCCGGCATCACGGCACGGCAGGCCCCGCCCACCTGGCCCGGCTTCCAGCGACCCGCGAAACACCGTAAAACGTATCGACCGGCAAAACACCGTAAAACGCTGTTTCGCCGGCTCTCCAGGCCCAAGTCTTCCTTTTCCGGCTTGGCAGCCGCCGCTCAGCTTTTTTCCGCTCCCAGAGTGCTTCGCGCACCATGCCCCTACTGTCGCTAGCACTGCCATCTTGAGGAAGGGAAAGAGTCCGCTAAAGGTCGGACTGTCTTGGTTACACACCTTGCGATTCCTTAGATTTGAAAGCCAGCGGGACTCTCCAGCCCGGTAACGATAGTTTTGGCATTGCGTCAGCAGCGGCTTTTCTCCTCTGTTCCTTCCCAGTCTTGCATTCCTACCTCCTTGAAGACTAGAAAAATATTCCGAAAAACATAATAACAAATAATAAATATTTATTAATGATTTATTATTATTAAGTAATAATTTATTATTTCAGAAAATGTTCACCTTGGCTTTAAGTCAAAGTCTTTGACTTCAAGGTGTTTTACAGACATTTTTTTCCCCCCAGCAGTATTTTTGAATGTCTTTCTGGGCATCAACCCAGGGCCTTGTGTCTGCTGTACCCCTGAGCTGCATCCCACTCCTCTTTATAGAAACTTAATCTTTAACTTCGGAGAATGCTTTTAGCATAGATTTGAGTAATTTATCCTGAAACTTCCACTGTCAAGGAATTTCCTCACAATCTTTACTGTATATGCTGCAAATAACGAACGAGGTAGCTTGCAGATTTCTGCTTGTCCTTAGGTTAACTTGCTGTGTAGTCAGGGCCAGAAGAATGTAATTTGTGCCACACTGTAAAGGTTACTTTTCGAAACTTAACGTGAGGAGTGAAGAAAAGGTGGGAAGCAGAAGCTGTGACAGCATATTTTGCGAGGAAAGAGAAACAGGAAGATTGAAATAGGAAATGTGGGAGGGAAGGACTTCACATACATTAAGTTTGATACAGGTTTATATGGTCTTGTTTAAACCTGCTGTTTCTGTTAACAAAAATGGTACAGGGCTGGGGATATAGCTCAGGGGAATAAGCGCCTGCCTAGCAAGCGCAGGGTTCTGAGTTTGATCCCCAGTACCGCCAAAAAAAAGAAAAGAATGTTGAACAAAAATGATACAGCACTTCTACAATGTGAATTACTTTACTTATTGTTTGTTTTGTCTTTATCTAGACTTTACCTTCCCTGTATCACCCGAGGATTCCCCCAGCATTTTGGCTTCTGCTACTTTCAAAGTAGATTCCTGATCTTTAAATGTCAAGGAACACATACAATTTCTTTTGCACCTTTACATGTGTGTGTTGTTGTTGGTGAAATACGTAATGACAAGACTGGAAGTTGGACACTAATGATAAAATTAATGTAGTTAGGATTTTTCATGTGCCTGCATTAAAAAATATCCATGTCTTCTGTCTGCAACTTGGCTTTCTGTTGGCTGGATGTTCTCATTCTTACTCATCATTAATTAGAAGCTCAATGCTATTTTTTAACAAGAAAGATATAAGGGTTAATTTTAGGGAGGGAAAACCAAGGATAACTGAACCTGTCTATTGAGTGACAATAATGTGCCAGTCCTAATACGTGTAAGTATTCAAAAGGAGTTCATTCATTTAATTAATGCTTCTGAAACTGTGACATGCTTACAAAATACCTGAAGACATTATTGAAATACAGATTCTGATTCTGTGGGGTTGAGAAGGGATCTGAGGTTCTGCGCTCCTCCCAAGCTTTTAGGTGAGGCGCATGCTGTGTTAATAGGCTTTGAAACAACTTAGAAGTATTCTCCTGTTTTACAAATGGAAGTTGTTGCTCAGATGTTGCTCCCATGGTGGGCTTTTCCTGACCACTTTATTTAAAATTCCACCTCTCTCCCACTGCCTGTTTCTACTTTAGTTCTCTCTGGTCTATTGGCCACTTTTGAACACATCGTAGAATTTACATAGTCTGTTCATTGTTTTTTCCTCCTTAATACAAGGTAAACTCCTGATTAGTTCACTTATATATCTTCTGTGTGTTGAAAGTGCCTGGCCTACAGGGGACCGTAGTAATGATTATGTGAATGAGTTGTTAATACATGAGTGCAGTGGAATACAACCATGGGGCTCAGGCATCGGGAAGGACCTTCCTACGATTGCAGAGCTGGTAAGGGTCAGTCCAGGTTTCTGCACTCCCAGTTCTTATGTTTCCAATTGCACCACTCAGAAGCAACTGAACTGCAGTTGTTTCATTGAGATGCTGAATTTCAAGTCTTAGAAAGGGTTATGTTTGATTTCACCTCGGGTTCGTATTGCAGCTGTAGATCAAGCAAGCCCTTCAGAAACATCTTGGGGGTATCTACTCTTGACATTGACTTTGAACTAAAAAAATCATTCAGACTACACATGATCATTGTGGAAAGTTGAGCTATTTGGATAAACAACAATAAAAAAAATTACAATCACTTGGAACCTCTCCACACAGAGAAAGCAAGTACTATCAATGGTGTAAACTGCTAACCCTCATCTTACAGCTACTTTGGCGTTAGCTTCCTAGGTGGTCTTCCTGCTTCCAGCTCAGCCTTCTTTCTTCTCCATCCTCCATAAGTCCTGGCAGTTGAGCCCAGAGGTCTTCTCACTGAGCTGCATCTCCAACCCTTTTTTATTTTTTGTTTTGAGACAGAGCCTCACTAAGTCCCCGAGTTGCCCAGACGGGGCTCAGACTTGTGATTTTCCTGCCTCAGTTGCCCAGAGGGCTGAGATTATAGGCTTGCATCCCCATGCCTGGCTAATAATGTTCCTTTTGAACAGAAAAGCCTGCTCTGAGTAGAGAGAATAAGTTTTATGAAGCTCCATGAACCCATCACTATCTTCAAATCACCCTACTTCCCTTGTCTGACCTCTTAGTTCTTCTCCTCAGAACTGATCATTGTTTGTCAGTATTCTGGTGACTTGTTTGAGAAATAAAAAAAAAATGTACCTTTTAGCATCTGTGCACAGAACTTTGAAAAACACATGCAAATGGAATTTAACTCTACATAAAGTTCTGAAAAATATTTTTAGTTTATGAAGTATCATCAATACTGAGCCACTGCATATGAGGTTTGGCATCATATCTATGTGTACATCATCATGAATAGCTTCCTCGAATGGTCTTGATTTCTTTATAATAGGCCCTCTCCGTCTGCTTAGAGATCCAGCTACAACGTTATAATTTCCCAGCATCTGTAAGCCTGGAAAAGGCAAAAGCCATTCCAAAGATGTTTCTAGAACACACTAATTTTTTTCCTTTTCATATAATTCTAAACTTGTTGTGCTTCTATAACCAAGGCTTCTCAAGATTTCCTCAGTATTCGGTTAACAAATATGGTATGATATTGGGTCATAACTAGCACCACTGTTTTAAGCACTTGTTATATAGAATTCTATATTCTTGTTATATTCTATAACTTGTTATATTCTATGTAACAAGTGCCCCTTTGAACTTGTGATCTTGTCAGTGGTGCTGAACATTAACAGAGTCATACCTGGATACTCAGCTGCTTTGAAACTTACTGAATTTAGTACTCAATGCATTTTGATGTGAAAAGATTCTCATTACTCATCATTTGATAGTCAAGTTGGAAGCGAGAACTTGTTGATGTTAATGGCCTCATGACTCACTTCTCTTTCCAGCCAAACAATTTTTTGGTCCTCTTCATTTTTTGGGTACTTGTGCCTCCCAGAACCAATTAATGATGAGTCCTAAGGGACCACTGTAATGAATACAAGTCCCATACAATATGCTGTGTGCTATCAGACGGTGTGCTTGGCCAAGTTGAGGCCAGATGCAGTGGGTCTCAGTGAATCATGCCTTCCAGGTTCATAGCCTGGAATAGTCTGCTCTAAAACGGACTCTGAGAGTGGGCATGTGACTTACATGGCTAGTGAAATGTTAGCTAATGGAGGCTTCAGAAACACCCCCACATTGCTGCTGTTCCCCTGGAACCCTGAGCCATTGCATACGAGGTTTGGCTATAGGAGAAGAATGTCTGTCTTGTTCCCAGCTGTTCTAGCCAATCCAGCCCAGAAATGTGAGAGAAAAAGGCCTGGTGGGTGTTCAGTTCCAGTAGACACCGCAGGGCCAGAAGAACTGCCCAGCTGAGCCCAGCCCAGCCCAGGTTCTAAGATCTTACGGAAGTAATGCAACATTGTTGGTGCTTTAAATCACAAAGTTTCGTGTGGTTTGTTATGCAGAATATATAACAGAAACCCCAGGCAATCTGTGGAATCTCTGTGACCTAAGGTCCTTCATCAGTACATTACGATTCATTTAGTAGCTGCTCAATAAATATTATTCCATCCAGTCTCTCAGTCTCATTTGCTTCTTCCACTCTCTTTAGAAGGTTAAGCCTCTGTCATGGGACAGTACCCAGCTCAAGTGCTGTTCTGAGGTGGAAGAGATTCCTAAGGGGAAGCAGCAGTTCGGGAAACTCGTGTGAGTATAAAGAAGCTGGAGTAGTACCTGGAAAAGGGTAAAGTTTGACACCTCAGGTATTGTTTCTTGGAAGCTCCATCCTTCTCAACTCCTTCTGAGAAGGTAACAGAAAACAGCATAGATCACAAGCCAGACCTAGCTGTAAACTCTGCTTTTCTTACTTACTGGCTATGTTATTTTTAAATGGGTTACTTAATCGCTCTATGTGTGCCTTGGTCTCTTCCTTTATAAGATAGGGGTGAAAGGAGCACCTGACTCCCGGGGAGGGGCTCTGAGGACGGGCAATGACTATGCTGTGCTGAGCAGACAGTATGAGTAGAAAAAAAGAAAAAAGAGTACAGGAGTGCAGTTGAGCGTCCTTAATCTAAAAATAATTTCCAAAATATTCCAAAATCTGAAACGTTTTGGGTGCTGGCATGGTACAACAATTAGGAAATTCTACACCATGAAACTTGTTTCAGGCATAAAATTATTCCACATGTTATATAACATAGTCTTCAGGCTACATGTATAGGTGCATACAAACGAGTGAATTTTGTGTTTAGTCGTGGGTCCCACCCCCAAGACATCTATCTTACTATGTATGTGCAAGTATTCTGAAATCCAGAAAAATTCCAAATCTGAAGCATATCTGGTCCCAAGCATTTTGAATAAGAGCTACTCAACCTGTAGTGAGAAATAAAGTGGTAGGATTAAAGAGGCCTAAGCGGGGCGTGGTGGTGCGCACTTGTAATCTCAGCACTTGGGAGGCTGAGGCAGGAGGATTGCTGTGAGTGTGAGGCCAGCCTGGGCTACAAAGCAAGACCCTGTCTGAAAAAACAAACAAGAAAACAACCAACCAACCAAACAACCCCCCCGCAGAAAAAGGGCCCAAGATTTTTAATGTAAAGCTAGAACCTTATATGCTGAAAGTGTGCTTGGAGGTTAGTGTGACAGTAGAATACAAAGCGGCTTTAAAGAAGGAGAGCTGGAAGTAGGAGGCCTTTCAGGAATTGGTACGAGACGAGAAAGATCTGGAGCAGAGGCGGGAACAGAAACAAAAAGTTGGGGTTGGGATGACCCAGCTCAGAGGAAAAGGACAGAAATTGCTCTTGACCACATGGGTGGGGCGGAGTGGGTAAGTGAAACGGAGCCTCGAGGTCCCGGCCGCCATCGCTTCCCGCCAACCCTCTTCTCTAACTTACACAAGCTATGTGACTGTGTCTCATCTCCCCTCAAAACTGGGAAGCTGGCTGACTCCCGTGGTGCACTGTGGGAAGCTGAAGTGGGAGGCTGGCAAGTTCGAGCCCAGCCTAGGGTAACTTAGTGATGTGGACCCTGTAGGAAAAAGGCGCCAGGGATATAGCTCGGTGCAAAGGCTCTGGGTTCAATCTCCAGGGTTGGGGAAAAACAAGAAAAGGAAAAAAGTGAAGCTATGTATGGAGCTGGATGGCACATAGATAACCATCATTTTTTACAATTGTGAGATCACTACAAATACTTATTGTGTAAGTAGGGTCATTTTTTTTTTTTTTTTGGTACCAGGGGTTGAACTCAGGACCTTGCACTTGCCAGTCAGGTACTGTGCCACTGAACTACATCCCCAGGCCCAGGGTCACTTTTTTTTTTTTAATTTTATTTTAAAGACAAAAGAATGGAGACATATGAACCAGAAAAGCCATAAACAATACAGAAAATACAAAGTTATACAGAATATAGTAGGGAATTAGAACTGGATGTTGTATTACATAGTTATCTTCACATTAGTTAACACAAAAACATTAAAGGAAATACCAAATTATAGA
>PVLD010008236.1:0-85455 GCA_004027595.1 Dinomys branickii | reverse complement strand
GCTCCCGGCGGCATTTGGGGCACTCCGCGCGGCTCGCCTGACACGCGCGAAACGTGGGATTGCCGGGCGTCTCCGCCGCTAACAAGCCTATCTCTGTCGGGAGTCGCCGGGGGGCTGCGCCGGCTCGGGAGGCGGGAGGGATCGAGCCGTCCGTGCTCTCAGGGCGCTAGGACCCAGCAAATCTTTCTCTCCGCTCCCGGCGGCGTTTGGGGCCCTCCGCGCGGCTCGCCCGACATGCGCGAAATGTGGGATTGCCGGGCGTCTCCGCCGCTGGCAAGCCGATCTCTGTCGAGAGTCGCCGGGGGGCTGCACCGGCTCGGGAGGCGGGAGGGACCGAGGCGGCCACGCTCCCACTGCGCTTGGACCGAGCCAAGCTTCTTCCCCGCGGGGATCGTCCCTGGCTCCCAGCGTCTGGGGCTTTCCAACCTCTCGCCCCGGCAGCCTGGTCTGCCCTACCACATCTCCCCCGGCATCTCAGAGAAATACGCCCAGTTTAAACTTCCCAGCCGAGGTCCCGGCATTCACGCTCGCCAAGTCTGTCTCGAGCTGGTGGTGTTTATTAAGGAGGTTCGCTCCCTTGCTGCTCACCTGGTCGCCTTCTTCCCCGGATCCCTTGTTGGCTGTTTATTGTAGTGGGGAAGTAATTTGGTTGAACTCCAACCAGGAACTCTGTCACTTGGGCAGGAGTTCATCTCATTCAGTGTCTTCCTTTTTTCCCCACAAGCAATAAACTTTTATTGAACAATGATAAAACTTTTATTGTGTAAAAGTACTGATACTTTCTCCCAAATACATGAGCATGTTCTTGTAACCAGCCTTTGTATCTCTGCCTATAAAATTTTTCCCTTTGCTTTTGCCTGGATCATTTCTAATTATGTTTCCACACTCTGGCATCCCTTCTTCTGCCTGGGAAGCTTAGCTTGGCTCCCCAGGCTCTTAGGAGTTGCATCTCCAATGTACCCCAAGACTTTGTTCAGTTCAGTCCTTTGAACTCAGTGCAGCCCTTAAGAATTTGCTTCTCACATCCACAGTTGGACTCGGCCAGAGATTTGGGCCTAATTTGAAGATAGAATTCATTGCTTTTATTGCTGGTTCTTTCTTTTCCATATTCCTTCTCCATTTCCAGAAGATGTGATTACCTGAACTCTGTCCTCTGGCCCTTCAAGTTTTTCACAGCCATGCTCCATGCTAGAAGCCACAGGAATAGACACTTAGCATGCTCCTTCCCCTCTCCAAATGTCAGCAGTTCTTGAGAACATGGCTGTTCTCACCCTCACATGAAGTAGATGTTGTTTATATTGTCCAGTGTTTCTAAGTTAGATCTGTGGGAAAGTTAGTGTGCGAGGAGTCTTCCAAGTCATACTGGAAGTTAGTGTTGAGTAAAATAGTATGTTTTATTGAGTACTGATTAAGGATCGGTCCTTCCCCACATTTGAGTGTCTGTGGCTTGTAAACATTTCTGAAGCAATCTAGACTCAGGCATGCAGTTGTAAAACTATTCACTGATTATCACATCATACTTTAGACAGAGCTACCACTTAACAATGGTGGCCAATTATAGTGGACACTGCTAATATTATAGCTTTCAATTATGGAGAACTTGGCAGTTGCCAATGAAAATTCACACGTATACCTCATATGTTATAGGTGGATGGGTATAATATCTCAGGGAGGAGAAAGATTAGTGGGTGGAAAAGTAAGCATTTATATTCTGGTGGTCTGTCTCCAAGACCTGTGTTGCTCCAGTACAGAAACTATGAGGGAGATTGACAGTGAGGGGTACTGAGGAAGTGGTAGGGAACAAAGAGGAGGAGTGTGGCCTCCACAAGAAAAGAGAAAGAAAGGAGGCTGAGCCCTGATGGTATCAAAGGCAGGACAGTTCTAGGAAGCTTTTGGACATCATAGGATTTCATTTTGTTTGTCATTTTGAATTGCCTCTGAAATATGTGGAGTTGACAAAGACGCTTCACTTGGCTAAGTTTTAGTCTTGCTCCTGACCCTTCTGGACCAGTCTGTGCACTTCCTCATAAATACAATTTTTGCAGAATACCCTGATCTGTCAGTTTAGTAGGAGTCTCCAGCCTTTGGGCCGGATCACTCTTAACCTCCAGTCAAGTTCCTCATCCTTTATATTCTTCCCAGTAATGTCTGATTGCCCTGCCTGCCTTTAGCGGGAGTCCTGTCAGCTTAGTTCTTCTCCCTTGTTCCTGTGTTCCTTTTCAGCAGTTTCCATCAATTGCCCACACCCTGCTCAGCATTATAAATTCCCACTGGCCCATGTTCTACACAGAAATGAACCCAAAAGTATTTGGAGGTTTCCTTTCCCCCACTGCAATAATCCGGAATAAAATTAGTGGGGTTTTTAAAACCACTTTACTCCCTAGCTCTACTTTTTTCCTTTGACAGAGTTCAGAAGTGCAGTAGACCTTAATTTATAGATTTATGAGAAATCAACATTTAGCTGATATTTGATGGCATTTAAATTCTACTCATCTTAGTATCTTCTTTTATTAGTTTCCAACTCTGCCCTATATTTTTGTGGAAGATTCAGAGTTGCAGGAACAGTCAGGGAGTCCCGAGAATGTGATCCTTGAGTGAGCAGCACAGTGCTTCTTCCAGATGAGAGGTGTGGAATTCTGGGAGCCCTGTGTTGCTGGAGAAGCTCTTAAATAATAACCATAAAAATGGTGCTATAATTAAACTTTGCATTTAAATTGCCTCTTATTCATAAGATGTCGAAGTGCTTTACAAACACGAATCTCTAGAAACCTTTTAGGTTAATTAAAATGAGCAGGTTTCTCAGACAAAGAAGGTGACATTTTTGTACTTTGTTTTTATAAGTGTGTGAAATGAGGCACAAATAAATTCTTTAGCTAGAAAACCAGGGTGTTCACAGACTGTGGGAGTTTACTAATAGCACAATAACCACATTGCCAAATATCATTGTTCTTCACATGACAGTGATACAAATTTAGTGACTTCATAAGTGCTGTTATTAGAGATAAGAGTATTTGTTTCTGCCTAGTAAATCGTTGCAGTAAGTCAGAGGTTGGTGGTTTACACTATTGCACTGTTTTCTTAAAAAGCTGCTATCAGCTTGAATCCATAGCATTAAGTGAAATAAATCAGATACACAGTTTAAATAACATATGCTTTGTCTTATATGAGAAACCCAAAGTAAATAAAATTAAATAGCAATATAATAGGAAACAGGAAGATAGACCTTCTGCAGATGGAAAGAGGACCAAGAGATAGAGGAGAGGTGAGAAGGACTAGGGAAGGGGACCTAAATAGAGTAAAGATGTGTCCTGTACATGTGGCCCACTACCCTCAGGGGATGTGATCATTGCGCAGTGCAAACATATGCTAAGAAAAAGAGAAAAAGAAGTCACTGTTCCTTATCTTCCTTTTATGCTGCTGTGAGGTGTTCTTATCTTCACTTTACAGCCTAAGAAAATGACGTGTGAACAGTTTGCCACAGGTCCTGCCACTAGGAAGTTTTAACCGGGTTCTTTTAGCTGGCTGTATTTTTCTTCTTTACCAGCATCATGAGCAAACTGTGTTGCTTTTTCATTCTTATTACTAAACTGCTGAACAACATAACATTCCCATAGGAAACAGAAGTGCATCACAGACTTGCTGGCTTGGTATGGCAATTCCAGAATGGCAGTTAGTGGAGAAGAGGCCCTGCTGCTGGTGGACTCCAATCCTGGGGCCTGCAAAACAAGGCAGAAGATTTGGACTTATTCTCCTCATCTGCGGCATCCTTTTTATTGATATTAGCCTGCGGCTCTTAGAAGTCCAATGAGCAAGAAAAGGAAACTTCATTTCCTAAGGTCATTATACGACAATGGCTGTAGCAAAGAAATTGCCTAATTTTATTCTCACAACTATGTGAAGTAGGTCCTCATCTTAGTTACTTTTCTCTTGTTGCTAAGAAAAAAATACACACCTAAGTTAAGTAAGAAAAGGGTTATTGAGTTCACCGTTTATAGAGGTTTCAGTCCATAATCAGCTGGCTGCAGGGCAGGGTAGCGTATGACAGAGGAGCAACAGTTCATGGTGACATAAAACAGTGAAATCAACCAGAAAGAGTGCCAAAGAGAAGCCTCTTTCTGTCCCTTATATTGTGTACAGGCTACCCGCCCTAGGGCAGGTGTAGCGCTCAAAACCATAATTCCAGCATTAGGTCATGAATCAATCACGAACTCTACATTCAGCTGCCTGCAAAAAAATCCCCATCTAAAAGTACATGAGGTTTTGGACGGACACTCAGGGACAAATCATAATAATCTTCATCTTCGTTTTGCTGAATAAGAAGTTAAGATTCAGAAAGTTAAAGGATTTGTTCAAGGTTATACAGCTCTTTAAAAATGTCACTAGATTATTTAACTCCAAAATCTATTCTTGCCTTTCTTTCATTATTTGAAAAGTCACATTCTAATCAGGTTGGATGGCCAAATCAGCCTAAATAACGTATGTCCTTCTATGTCAGCCTGCTGTGTAAGGATTTCCTACTCAGGGTGGACACAGGGTTGCCAAGTATGCATTAAGGTACTTGTGGTTTTCCAACCTGGTCAGATCAGCAAAGCACAAGAACACTTTGTTCATCCTTTTCGTACTGGCATCAGATGTACTTTTGTTTACAGACAACCTTGTTCAGATCTCAGCCTAGGGGTGCTCCCTGCTGTCCTAATTTGTGTCTTGTTCATAGAATTGTTTACAGTGTTCCCTCTTGTGACTTGGAGCGAACGATTCCAAGAGGAGGTCTGCTGAAACGCAGCCTGGGCTGACGCTTCACTTCACAGAAAACAGGGCTCAGAGCTTGATATATCCTAGCAAAAATGAGCAGGCACTGTCCAGCTCAAATGAGTACACTCCCCCAAACATTCCTACAGGTCAGTCACTTTTCTGCATCACACGAACATTACTCCCCTTCTGTTACAGTGACAAGCAATATGCATCACATAAGAACAGTTCAGCGATATTTTCCAAGGAAGCAGAAGTAACCATGCAGATGTGAACTTGTTCCCAGTTCATAAATCTTGGCCTTACAGATTATTCTCAATTACCATTTCTTCTTGCAGAGTGAGGTTTTCTTACCACTTTATCCACAAGAATATTGGCTGGTTCTGTGGTGTCCCTCTCTAGTGTCCAGTCATCATATATGAAATAAACATTATGTTAGATGCTCCCTGAATATCACCTTGGATGAGGTGAAGGGTTTACCTCTTCAACAACACTATTATACACTGCGGGTATAGGAGTCCTCTTGGTGTAGCAGGGTATACAGCTTGCCTCAGATGGTGTAGTACGAAGGTCAGGAAATGCAGGCGTGTAGAAAGGTGAGATGTCCTAATCAACAAGGCAAAGAAAACAAGATGGCTTTGAAATAACTGCTGAACCTTGACCTCCAGTGCTAAGCCCGATGACTACAACTGTTTCCTTCAATTCAATTGAGCACTCAGATTTGAAGTCTGACCTACAGTTTTTAAAGAAAAGAGTTATATGGTTAAAAACTGTAATTTGGAAGGATCATTTGTAGACCAGACCATCAGCCTGTTTTGATCTTCAAATATGTGTTTAATTTCATTTATGTGGGTTTATTTACAAAGATGTATTGAAGTTCTACATTTTAGGTACTATTGAAGTCTGATGTGATGAGGTTGTTGAAATACTCAAAAAGCCAAAGTTCTATGCACAAACTCTTTGTAGAGACTGCCATTGTATTTGATAGGTAAAAACAATATCATTATTGATTGTTAATAAATAATATGGCTTAATACAATAAGACCGTTATTACATTTGAATACAGCAGTGATCTACATCGTAAAGTTGTACACCTATGCAATGTTCAGGGCTTCAATTTCTTCATCAAGAAAAAGCACATAGCATCCAAAACTTCATCTTGTGCCAGGGGTTCTGAGATAGAGTGTGTTGGGATGTCAAGTTCAGAACCTGGTGCATGGTTATGGACACATGTGGAGGGTTGAAAATTTCATATTTTCCAGAAGAAAGAACAGGTACTGTGCCAGAGGAACTTGGTGATTGGTGTCAGGTCTGTGGGCATGCCTGACTCTGCCAGTGTGTAGTAAGTACGCAGCACTGTTTCGGACCCCATGTCCTTGGACCACGTGCTTCATATCAACTCCAAGGACCAGGCTTAACTGGAATTCTCATTTCCTGCACAGTTAATGGGTTGAGAGATAATGAGCTTTAACTGGTAATGAAGTGTCCTATGGTGACAATGGATAATTGCCACTTTGGGAAGAGCTTTGAATGTTATCTCCAAATGGGGAAAAAGGAAAAAGATTCCTTTGGAGTCAGCCAACCTAATATCACTCTTTGTGCTGTCACCAGTCAAGCTGGACAAGGTATCAAAAATATAGGATTTGGTGTCTAACATAGTTTACCTGAAAACTCAGCTTCTGCCCCTCAGTACCAAGAGCCAATAAACTTCATACAGGAGTCTCAAGTTCCATTTTTCTTCTTCTTTTTTTTTTTTTTTTTTCCTTTTTGAGACAGGGTCTCCCTGTACAGTTCAAGCTGGCCTTGAGCTCACTTTGTAGCCCAGGCTGGCCTCAAATTTGTAACGATCTTCCTGTCTCAGCCTCCCAAGTGCTTGGGTTATAGGCATGTGCCACCACACCTGGCCAGGTGCCTTATATATAAAATAGGAAGCTGACATCCATCTTTTGACAAAGTGGAAAGTAGAGTCATGGATAGAACAAATAAAATTGCCTCCTTTTCCTCCTCCTCTGCTCCTCCTCTATTTCTTTGTCCTTCTTCTGCTTCTAACTTTGCTATTATTCTCACTCTCCTTAAAAAGGGAGGCTCAGGATTGAATAAATCAGAGAAATTCAGAAACAACACTAGGTTCATATTTAGGCAGCAATTTAATTTTTTTCCTCGGGTAAGAAAGATTATACATCTGCTTCTAAAATATGAAAAGTGGTGATTATGATTCATGCACACATGATTCATAGAGAAAACTGGAGCTAAAACACAGCTAAACTAATAATATTTCATCCTTGTGACTGTAAGCCTGTCTAAGCTTAGAACGCGTCCCCAGAGTCAGAGCAAGAATCCCAAGGGAGATTTCGATGCTGCTTTGATTTAGTAATTGTGGCATAAGCAGAAAAGCCTGTGGTTTCCCAAGGTGGGTGCATTGGCACCATCTGCAGCTGTGCCCTTCTCCTCACCTGCTTAGCTTCCCTGTGTGCTCACTTCTGGTAAGCACACACAGAAGCAGGCTTCACCCTCTGTTCTGGATTATTGCAACAGCTTGTAACGTTTCCCAAGCCTCAGTATCTCTCTTTCTCTAATATCTATTCTCTCTTCTCACCAGAGTGAAATTCTTAAATTGTTGGTCGTGAATCAACAATATGGCTGAGAGGAAAGTCATATATGTGGGCATCAAGGAGATTCAGGTGAAATTGCCATGTTCTTGCCCTGTGTCTTTTATGCACTGGACTTTGCTCAATATGAATTTCATAATCTATGAGACATATTTTACATCTGTGTAGTGGTATTTTGATGAGGATTAAACACTTATATAATACTTTACAGTTCCTGAAATATAATAGGCCATATGTGAATTTGCTTACTGTTCAGTGGCTCTTCACTGCTGAAAAGCAATCAGACCTTGTTTTTGTTAGGGCCTTGGAAGCACTTCACAAAAGTCCTTGACCCTTTGCTACTATGTACAGCACGCTGCTGTTATGCATCCGTTGTTATGTGTCGTTTTGTTGGGTAACTGGCTGTTGGGGAATATAAAGGCATTGGAAGCTTTATCATTTCCAACAACCCAAAGCAAGTAGAACTATGGATCTATGCTACCATGTCCAGTTCAGTATCCAGTACATTGAGGATATACTGTGTGCTCACAATAAGTGAGATATTACATGGAAACCTGTTAGCTATGTCATTGGCCTTGAATTTTACATTCTGGTGGGAGATTAAAGGACAAATCTAACCTGGGCACAAATATGGACACTAAGAAAAACAGAACAAGTAAAAGGTTGGGAGAAAGGAGTTAAATGAAAAAAGGAAGAAAACACATCTGGCTTAGAAGACATCGTCAGAGACTACCAAGAACACCATGGAGTTAGAGGTTGTGAATGGGAAACAGGTACAGTGCCAGCAGATGTCTTGGCATGGTAGAGCATGTGTTCTTTGGTTGCAAACATGGGCATAAGAGTACCCAGCCTGAGCTGGCCTCTAGGATTATACGGCTTGACATTTACCAAACTTGTCTGCTCCTGCCCTCCACCATGCCTGGTTTAGGGGAGCATACTGGACACAGTGCCGGCCAATGTCACATGGCAAGGGAGTGTTGGGGAATTCCGAGAACGACTATTGTTTTGTTTTGTTTTACGTTTCATCTAAGAGAAGTACTTTCAGTAGTGCTGTCTTCTATGGAGGATAGTCTCTTCTGGATTTTGTGAGAATAAATCTGGAATATCTGTCACCATCTTGCAAACTTAAAGGGATCCAGCCGTGGAAAAAACTGTAACCTGTAGGTCACCAAATGGAAAGAGAAGCCTGAATCTCCACGACAACACTGGTCTAGCTCATGGCATCAACTGCCACTAAATCTTTAGTTATGGCAAAGAATGCTTTCATCTATTGTTTAATCCGGGGATAAGAAAAACTTTCAAGTAAAAAGCAGATAGGAAATATTTTAAGCTTTGCAGAACGTGTGACCACTTGCCAGTTATCAGTACTGTAATCATAGCATGACAGCAACCATAAAGAATGTGTAAGCAGGTGACTATGTTTCAGTAAAACTTTGTTTACAGATGTCATGACAGATCCACAGAGAACAGTACAGACCACTGGTTTCAGTCATTTGAACCAGGATTGTCTTTCTTTCATGAGCTGTGCCCACTGATGTACTTCCTCTTCCATTACAGATTCATTTACTCAACAGCCATATTATAAGAAATTAATTACTTACTTGTTTGGTAAGTTAGCTTCTCTGTCCCTTGACTAAGCCCCAAGAGAGCAAGGATATGCTTTCTTTTGTTCAGTGTTTGGGATGGAAGAGGAAATCCCTGAGTGTGCAACTGAATGTGAGCAAGTGGACTTGGATGAGTTAATCTCTTTGAATTTTGGTTTTCTTTTGATTTTCCTCATTTCAGTGGTTAATGAAAATGTTGACGGGAGGTGAATATAAATTTTTGTGTGTACATGTATTATCCTTAATTAGAGTCTACCAAGCAGCTGACTTTTCCTTTTACTCTCCAAAGTGTCTAGATTTGGATAATAAATTACTGTCTCTGGCCACACTGTTAACAGCAGCTCCTTGTAGAGCTTTGCTCTGTGTGGGTTATGCTGCAAAGCTTCTTTTATTCATTATTTTCTGTATTCTCTTAAGGAATTCTGTGAGGTAGATGCTATTACATTCATTTTAGAGAGGAGGATTCTGTGGCACAAAGGTAGAATGTTTTTCCATAGACATAGAGAAAATGGCAGATTTGAAATGCCTGACTTTGAGAAACATGACCCCACCTTTAAAGTCTGGTATGTTTTACTTCTGAGGATGTCTACAGTGACATTTCCTGTCTTACCTCACCTACTCTTTCACCAGTTGAACTTACCCCTGCTCCAGTGAGAGGAAGAACCTTTTTCTCCTCTCTTAAATCTGGGCCAGCTCTACCACCTGGCTTGCAAAATAGAACACAGCAGAAGTGCTGCTGATTACCTTCTAAGGCAGACCCTTGAGAGGCTCACAAATTCCAGGTTCACCACAAAGAATGTTTCCTTTCTGAGGGCAGGGTCAGCCTACACTCTGACTACCCAGCAGAAGACAGGCTGTGCAGAGGGCAGCACATTCTGTGCACAGCTGAGAGAGCTCAGGCTAGACCTAGAGTTACCAGGCTGCATTCTGCTCAAACTTCTGCTTCCCCATAATTGGGGCAAGCAAAATAGTGACAGCTTGGACATCAGTGGTATGCATCAGTGGACGTTTGCAGTGTGCACTGAATGTCCCAGCAATGTTCAGCTGCCTTTGGGCATAAGGGTTTGCCTAGGGTCTTTCTGGGTCTGGCTCCTAACAGGTATGGATAAAGAGTGGCTTCTGTCACTAGTTCAGATGGGCAGTGTGCATAGCATGAGAACAGGAGGATGCTTATGTCACCACCGCAGCTCATCTAAGAACCAGTGCACTGAGGAGCAGGAGGAGGCAGCATGGGAAAGAAGATGAAGGGATCAAGTGCCATACCATAGAGAAAAATCTACACTAAATTTAAAACTGATGTAGTCCTTCTCTAGCAAGTATCCCCTTCTACGCACACACACCCAGGCTGGAATTTCATACCTCTGGTGCATTATTAAAATAACTGGGCATGGTAGGAGGAATTTTTATTTTAAAAAACTGAGGTCAAGATCTCAGTTTTGTCTCTCCCTTACTGTACAATTTGAAATGTATCCTCTTAGCCCTTGGTGAGTTCTTTTTCAGTGATGATGGTGAGGCAGGATTTCTGCAAGGGGTATTCTAGGCGGAAAATAAGCCCAGTTCTCATTTGAAATGTATGAGCAAATGTCCTGTCTTGCCAAGGTAGCATCTGTGCTCTCCACTCTGGAGGGGCCAGTGACACCCCTGCCTGTGCTGGCTTGCTTGTATGTTATTGTTCTGACCAGACTTAATACAAATCATAATCATCAAACTGGCTTTGCAAAGTCATTAACAGAAGCCATAACTTGCAAAATTGCTATAAAGGAACTGAAGAAGAGGCTTCAAAAGCAAATTAGCATTTCAGGGAAGGATCCGGAGGTATTCAGCTTTTTCATTTCTTTGTCACCAACAAATTGTTGCTTTCACTTTTCAGATGCCAAGAAGGTGCAGTTAAAATAGACTTCATCACACAAGGCTCGAGTTCACTCAGACACCTCCTGTGTCTTCCTCTAACAGTGATGGCAGTCTCAAGGATAGCAGGCATAATGCCGCAGTGATGGTAATAAAAGCCAGGTTGTGAGATCTGCTGGCCACCTGTCATAAGCCATGCAAGCTTTCTGCAGCATGTGATTGAGACATGGATCTATCCTCTCGTGACTTGTGGACAAGAGAAAAATAAAGCACTGCCAGCAGAGTGAGTGCAGGCCCAGAGGGCCATGGTCCCAGGTCAATTATCTCTGCCTGGGCACCAGTAAGTCTTCTATGACCTGCAGTACCCCACAGTACACCTTTAAACTTCCTATACTTTTCACTTATGGCATTTACCACAGCTAGAAGCTGCATCAGAGGGCACTGTATGTACCCTTTAGCTATGTCAGCTCTAGGAGATGAGAATATGATTTTTTATTCAGCACTGAATCCCTAATATCTTACTTACTGCCTCCTGCATAGGAGTTCTCCAGGGCAGTTTGTTGAGTGCATTAGAGGGGTTTAAAATTTGATAAAATTTTCTAGAGAATAAGGTGTTTGAATTAGGCTTCGAAGGATGAATAAGAACTTGCATCCAAAACAGCAGAAACAAAACAAGCCTGAGAATACTGCCTATTAAAAGAGGAAGTGTCACTTTATTAGTCTTCTGCTAGGAAATTAGCAGTGCTCTCTGTTAAAGCTTGCAGACATCTTTATCTTTAAGGAGGTTTTGTGGTGGAAAAAGCCTGGCATAGAAGTATTAAGAATCAATGGGTCCTAAACCCAGGTATTGCTACTCTTTGCTGTGCTGCCTCCAGTAAGTACTTGGCCTCTGTGAGCCATGGTTAGCACTTCTGTAAACTGAGAATACTTTTGTCCTATTATAGCAACATGAGGTAGCATGGGTAGGTTGGCAGCTACAGATCGCATTCTTCAGATCTAGTCTTCCAACTTTTTGATTCCTGTATTAAACAAGGCATTATACAATTTCCTAGGCATTGAAGCAGATTTCTTCCACTGTTTTCCTTGCTTTGCTGTAGACGCACACATCACAGTAATGTTGCAGACTGAGATATTCTAATGCCTGAATCGACCATTCTATGGGTTCATACTTTCAGCAATCAGTGAAAAGCTAAGGTAGTTTGGGGCAGATCATTCAGCATTGCAGTCTGCTAGTTCTGGTTTTGAACACCAAGCCATCAAGTTCTCAACTGTGTCTAAGCCTTTTTTAAAATTCAGTAAGAACATGTAATTCCCATGGCTCTTGTTAACTTGTTTCAAAATTTATTAAAAATCAAGAATGTATCCATAGTGTTTCAGAAATGATTGAATCACAAGTTGATGTAAAATATTTGCCCTAGAGCTTGATGTGTGGTTGACACCCAATATTGGAAACCTGTTATGGGGGTGCTGTAATTGTTATTGGAGATGTAAACAAAATATGAGAATTAAAAGTAGGGAGGGGATTTTGAGGAATTTGGGGGTAGGCTTTGAGAAATGATATGCATTGGAAACATTGATATGGTTGGAATTTCAATTGTCCAGACCATCCGGGTTGAGATAAGATGTAGAAACACAGAGTGTGTTTTGGATGAATTGGTCCTTTGTCAAGGAAAGAATGGCAAATGCATGAAGGAATGCCACATGAAATAAACTGAAATGTGGGAAATTATCAGGAAGAGATGTAGTGTGTATTTCAATACTTTATATTTCAGGGCTAGGTTAGCACAGCTCTGTTACAGGACGTGTGTGTGTTTAGAATTGGTGGGTACGGCTAACTGTACTCCCAAGCATGGAATGGTCATACCTTCAAATAATGACATTGCTCTGCTCATACACTTACAAGCACTGGCAACTTTTGAAAGTGTGAGTACCCTTGTGCCATGGGCACACCTACTTTGGAAGGTAGATCTCATAATTCCTCTTTTATAAGTGAAGCCTCAGAAAATTCAACCTGTGTCTTTGAAGTAGTTTTGTTTAAAAATAGGAAATTTGGAGAAATCAAGTAAGAAGGCATATCTCAAAAATGTCAGTGCCATGGGTTTAAAAGTTTTATCAAAATATATTGTAAAAATTCATATATATTCACATCCTTGAGGAATTGTCCCTAAATCAAATATCCTCTTTAGCCGGTCCACTAGATCAAGAAGTAGAGCATCACCCACACCCCAGAAATCTCCATGATGCCCCTTTAAATCAGCCCTCTCCCCACTAATGGTATTTATTCTCCTCACTTCCAGTATGATACATTTTTCTTTACTGAATTTGAAAAATATATACAAGCGGAATCATATCATGTGCATTCCTTTCTGTCTGGCTTCTTCTTACTCAAACACTTTGTTTAATTCACTCATCTTGCTATGTACAGCTGTAGCTCATTTTGTGCCTTATCATGTAACAGAGTATGAATATACTACAACTAATTTACCTATTCTAATAAGATTTATGTAGCTATGAGTATTTAAGCATTATAGGAAAATGATAGTAACATTCTTATGCTTATCTTTTAATGCTTAAGTGTATGCACTTCTGTTGAGTGCCTGCTATTGATGGCACAGTTGTATAATGGGATATGTATATGTTCAGTTTCAGTAAGTGAAATAATTTGCCAAAGTAGAAATAACAATTCATACCTATGTCACATCTTTACCTGCACTTGTTTTTGTCTGCCTCTTTTATTTGAGCCAACCTGGTCAATCTGAAGTGTTTTCCTATTATGATTTAATTTGGTTTTGCCACATTCCAAATGAAGTTGAACATCTTTCCCTATCACTGTTGTTTCATGCCATCATATTCTGATGCATATGTTGAGGCTTAGATTTCGTGTTGCTGTTCATGATGTTTCATAGGAGTCCTCTCCCCTTCTTGTGAACTTCAGGATAGAACAAACTGCCCCTCACTTCTGCGTGTGGTTTAAGCACTGAGGACAGTTCCAGCTAGTGGCTCATTTGAAAAGTTGTGCTGGATACTATGCAGTGGGCCAGGAGGGAAAGCCATGATCCGCTATGTTGGATCTGTGCTCTCCTGTTCTGAGGAAAGTGAGTGAATAGAGGCTTAGTTCATGCTTCCTTCTCCATGGTGCCAAAGTCATTCTAAATGGAGTGCTTAATCTAGCCAATGAGTGGGGTTTTGCCAACAATATGCATTCAAGTGTAGCCATTCTAGAAGGCATCCTTTGGAATCAGAGCTGCATTCACTCTACTCAGCTGTAAGAATGCGCGAGGGAACACTGTTTCTACCCTCCCCACCTGCATTTTAGAGGGATACTGACCTTCTTACCAACAGCTTTTGATGTTCTTGTGTAAGTACTTGTGGCTGAAACAGAGTGCCTAAAAAAGAATGCCTTAGGGTCATGGCCTCTTTCTCATTCACTGTCTTTGAATTTTCATCAGGTTGCTTTCTCCCTGCGTCCTTTTCATTTTGCAATACTGGAGTGATTTCAGAGGTATAATAATAACATGTGACCATGTGGGCAAAATATTGCAGAGAGTCCTATTGGCTGGTGAACACTCACTCACTGGATGCCAGCTTTTATTGTCAATAGCACATACTTGAAGTACATACTTTTGAAATTAAATAAAAGGTAATGATGATGATGTTATTGGCCTAACATAGCTGTGGAATTCATTTGTGAAAGACATCTTTTGAAGTGAAAGAGAAGTCAATGGGATAAAATATGGCTAGTTGAACATTGCAGAGGCTAAGTGATAGCAGTGTGTTATAGGTTTGCTCTAAAAAGCCACCTGAAAAAATAACATTCATCAAATTCAATAGAATGTATGGTTCAGAAACTCTCATGGATTCCAGTTTTAGAAGAAATATCCAAAGTGAGGCCCTGAAAAATTCCTTCCTCCCCTGTTCCACTCACAAAGGCATTTATGGAGTCAGTGACTAGTTTAACTATTCCCTTAAGAAGAACTAATCAGTGGAAAAGGGAGGAGTTTGGGCACTGAACATATCTAAGTTTGAATCCTAGAGCTATCACTTCCTACATGTGTCTCTCAGAACAAATGACCTAAACTAATTGGACTACAATTTTCTACTGTAAAAGTGGAGACAGCATTGGGAAGTTGTAAATATTTTTTGAAATTATGCACAGATAGTATTTAGATTGAGGAAGAAGTTACAACATGTAGGGTATACTTTGAGAAAAGAAATTCACAGTTTGTGTAGACCAATGGGGTAAAGTTTTAAAATATAGTGGAAGTAAACATGTCTACTTTTCTATCTTTCTTCTCAAATACAAAGGACAGTTGTTCAGAACAAGACTGAAGAGTTTTGTTTTCAGGTCATAATCTCCAGTGTATAGAGGGCTGCGTGACATACACTGATACGTAATAACTAATTTCTGAATGAGTGAATGAACGAGATACAAATCTGACCCTTCTGACTTACACAGTGCAGAGAAAGAGAAAAGACTACAGTGATGATAAAACAAGATAAAAATGAGACATTAAAATATAATTGTTCATATCATAATCTTATTTTACCTATATTAGAGTGGAGGGAATAAGACATGTACTAGTATTATGTGTTATCAAAGTCACTTGCCCTTAGAAGATGACTAAATCGATATCTCCTTTTGCAAATTAAAGGCTCAAGGAGGTCAGGAGGTTTTCCCAGGACCACACAATGAACAAGTGGTAGGTCTGTTTGACTAAGTTAACTGGCTGTAACCACTCTGCTGTTCTTCTGCAGAATTCTCATGCTGTATATGCTAGAGGCATAGAGAAAGGACAAACAGGGAATGTGTCATCCAGGCTGCATCTCATAAGTTTAACAGGGATTTGCTTCATGGAGGAGAACATGAGACTTGGCAGAAGATTGAAGCTCAACCATAATTGTGCCATGGGAAGGGAGAGGTGGCTTGGAAAATGCACCAAATCCAAATCAGTGGACCCCTTGAATGTTGTGCCAGAGAATGTGGGCTCGAGTTTCTTAACCTGGGAAACAATGGGACAATTTGATAAGGAGGTGATTATACAAAGACATTCTTCAGGAGAGAGACCTGTGGAGGGACCTGTGATTAGAGCAAGTCATTCAGTCAATGTTATTCATTCTGGGAGTCTGGAGACTAATGGGATTGCTGTTGGGGTCCTCACTGGTTTAGCTCCTCATGCTGATTAACTACTTTGTGGCTCTCTATCTTCAAGGACTTCAATCCCTAGTGTTCTACATGTGACCTTTACCTGTGTCCCCTGGGAAGTCTGCTGGGGAATGGAAGGAACATGGCCACATTTCCACTTACCTTTGCTGCTACTTTATTGTGTGCAGAGTCCTCTCGTTCCCTCCCCAGGTCTTTGTTCTTAAGCTTTAAACTGAAAGTGCTGCCCTGCAGCTCAACTCCTCCTGAGCAGAGATTGTGTGAATAAATGCTTTGTCATTGTCACCATGGATAGCTAACCTCAGATCAGTGAGAGAGTGCGGGAAGGCCAGGGTCAGTTGCTCCCATGAGAGGGGAGCTGCTCCTCCTTAGACACCTGTGCTGCATCAGAGTCTGTGTAAGATGCTTCACTTGTGATGTCATAACTCAACAACTCAGATTTGTGAAAATGTTTTTCTTTAGGTGAATCCCATTTCTGTTCTAACCTCCAGGCTATAGATAAAAACAACAAAAGAATTCAAATTTTCTCATTTTTCTATGAGGTTGAATCTAAGTTCTCAGGCTTACAAAGAACCACAGACTGAAGATGGAAATTCAAGAACATGTGTGTGTTTAGCTTTCAGTCAACAGTATCTGACCTCATCAGCCTTTGGGTGTTACATCTTCCATAGGACCCTCATTCATAATTCTCTTGTCTTTGTCCCTGAATTTCTACTTCTGGCTCTCTGGGATATTTAAGTTCTTTTGATAAGAAACAAGTTGGCAGCTGGGAAACTCAGGAAATCTGCTGTGTACCCCAGGTTGATCCACTGATGACACAGACTCTCTGCACAGGATTCTTCTGAAACACACCCAAATTCCTAGGCTTTCAAGACTGTTAATTATTCACCCTTACATTTCAATTTTCATACTAAATTCAAAGCTTATAATCAAGGAACAACTTCTTCCTTTTTATGCCTTTAATTCTAATGTACCATCCCCCAGAGAGCTGTGGGGAACACAGAAATTCCGATTGCCCCAGATGGACTGGACCATAGCATAGGGACAACAGTCTGCACTGACAGAAATGCCTGTCGTTACTGTAGTTTTTTTTCCAATGATATTATTGCTTGTCATTGTGACTACCATTGTGGAGGCTGTACACACATATTAGAGTGTGCAGACCTATTAGAGTTTTTTATTTTACACAAAATAAACCTGAAGCTTATTGAGTTAAGTGCTTTATCACAGGGCACTTATCCTAAGAAAGCTAGCATTAAAAATATTCTCTATTTCTTGCTAGGGTGAAACTGAACAGATTGACTCAAGTGGCAATGTGCTTTCAATATTTGAGGGATATGTGTGTGTGTGTGGCTGTATATAAGGGGATTTAAGTGGACTACTGTGTTGGTTACTTTTCTCTCATTACTGGGACAAAATACCCAATGCCCAAAATGAAGGAAGGAAAGGTTTATTTAGCTTACAGTTTGTGGAAGTTTCAGTCCACACTCAGCGGTTGTAAGGCAGAGTGGCACATGGCAGAGGGCCACAGTTCATGGTGGCAGAACACAGCAAAGCAACAAGCAAAAAAAGGAAAGAATGGCAGTAAACAGCCTCTTTCTCTCCCTTACATTGTATGCAAACTAGCCGCCCCAGGCAGGTGCAACCCTCCCACCCATAATCCCAGCACTGGGTCATGGATCAATCACAAAGCCATCCCTTGACTGCATGATGATTTGGGGGGACATGCAGACACAAACCATAACGACTACCATATTAAATTATCACAGTTATATGTTCTTTTACAGTCATTGACATTTTCAGACATTTAAAAAGTTATAGAACATTGGATACCTCATAGTTTTGTTCTTGAAAATAAAGGCAGCTTGATAGGCAATGTGTCAGCAGGTGAGGATTGCTGGACCAGCCACAGCGATACTGTTGGTGAGGGCCCTGATCACCTGATATCCCCAGGTTTGTTCTGCATGTATCTCGCAAGCTTGTCATCTCCCAAGCCATCCAGTGCACAGTGAGGTGAGCCAGCTGCCATCTGAATGGCACCAATGATGTCGAACTGGGGGCTGAGTATACACACAGGGGACCTGCTGCAGGTGTGTCTCAGGTGCCACATCTCTGTAACTGCTTGTGATACAGAGCAGTGGCTGAGTACTAAATGTATCTCAGGATGTCAATTCCCGGTGGCAAGAAAGGAGAAATCACTTCTTCATTGTTCTTTTCTGCCTTTGGTCAACCATTCAATCCACACCAAGTTTACTTCCCTGCAAGATGGACATTAATGCTATTTCAAGGCAGGTGTCAGAAGAGAGGTGTGGGATAAGGAGGAGGCATCCAACATCAGAATCTACTTGCATAATGGAGCCCATGGATAACTGGTTACTTTGGAGATTATTGGCATCAGAACCAATGGAAGCTGAGGGAGGATCTGATATGCCTTGTATTAGTTATCTCTGCAAAGTGTACACTTTTCCCCCAAAGAGTAACAACTTAAAACCATAAACACAGTATTTATGATCAAGAATCTGAATGTGGTTTAGCGGGCTGATCTGCCCCAATTCTCCCTCTAGGCTGCAGTTAAGATGTGGCAGTCCTCTGAAGGATGAGCCACTTTCAAGTTCATGAAATGGTTGTTGGCAGTCTTCAGCTACTGCAGGCTGTTGGCTGACAGCATCCTTGATTCCTTTCTTTAGAACATCTCACAGCATGGCACCTGGCTTTTGTCAGAGGTAGCAAGAGACAGCAAGTGAGACAAAACCCACAGTCCTTGTGATCTTGGGAAGGGATAATATAGAGGCAAAATCAAGGAGTTGAGGGTCCTTGGAACTATTTCAAGGTCAGCCTATGCATTCTCTGCTTGCATTTAATAATAGTCATGCAAGTCCCAAGCTAGAATCTGCTTATGCCACTGAGAAAATCAACTCAATCTTATCACCCTTTTTCCTGGAGCCATTTCTGGTAGTAATAGCTAAGTCTCACTGCATGAAATGTCTGTTGTCTCTCAGTCTGTCTTGTTCTCACTGAAAACACCATATACTATCACCTGTGCTCTGGCCTTGGTTGTTTGGGCTGCACAGCCTTCTCTACCAACCTCCAAGATAAAACATGGACTGTGGTATGTTCTACTATGAAGGGAATTCTGCAGGAGAGCTTATGGTGTGGGCCCTGAGGATGAACTTAAGAGTTTAAGTCCCAGTTCTATACCTTTGGGAAACTGAAATAAACTCTCCAGCTTCCATTTTCTCATCTTAAATGGCATTGTAACAGTACCAAACTCATAGCACTATTTTGAAAGGTAGTTAATTAAATACACAAAAAGTAGTCAAAACAATGCAAGATTAGCTGTAATTTTCTCTTTATGCCATGTTTCCAGGCTTTCTCAACCGTGGCACTGCTACTGAGGAAGGGCTGTCCTGAGAAGGTTAGGGTATTTAGCCACTGCTCTGGCCTCTCCCTAATAAATGCCAGCTAAATACCCTTCAAAGTCAAGCACCTCTGCCTTATACCATTTCCAAGATCAGGAGATTTTGTTCAATGAGACATCAACAAGATGCTGAGGTGTATCTTTGGAGGAGGGCAACGAGCAGAGAAAGATCCACAAAAATGTGTAGGATGTGGCAAGCTCTCAAAGAGCTCTATGGTTTAGGGTCAAAATTTGATGACCCACTTGTATGAGTCCTGCCAAGAAATTAGACTCCAACAGCACGGGGCTGGGGGTATAGCTCAGTGGCATAAGTGCTTGCCTGGCAAGCACAAGCGCAAGGCCCTGAGTTCGATCCCCGGTACCAGGAAAAAAAACACAAAAATGTGTTCGCAATATTTCGATCCCCACTACCAGACTCCAACAGCACAAATGCCTTGGGGTTGCTCTCTCACTGATTGGGATGAGCTCTGTACAGGGTTATTTCTGCCAAGTGGACCCTGGGAGTAGAGGATGGCAGAGACTCTTCTGAACATGTGAAAGGCTGAGCACAAAGGGGAATTGGAGGGCTTGGTTCTAAAGAGGAACCTGATGATGAGCTGGCCCATGCGATCATCATTACATGTCAGACTTGAATCAGATAAAGTATTGTCATGTCTCAGTTGGTTTGGATAGTAGGTACCATAGGCTGAGTGAACAAATATCATAGCCACTGTGGCTTACAACAGCAAGCACTTACTGCTCCTGGTTCTGGAAGCCAGGAGGTCCAAGATTAAGATGTTGTCTGGAGAGGACTCATTTAGTTTGCACATGGTCCACTTCCTGCTGAATCTTCACATGGTAGTAAGATCAGTAATCACATCTTTTCTCATAAAGGTGCTGTTCCAACTTATGAATGCTCTCATTTCATGATTTAATCACCCCACCCCAAAGGCTGCACCTGGAAATACCATAATGTTAGGGATTAGAACTTTAGTATATGAATTTTTAAGGAAAAACCCTTCGGTCTGTAGCACTCATCTCTGCACATAGTCATTCTAATTTGCAGTATTCATTTTTGCATTGGAAGTAGAACCTTTGTGGCTGTGAGCAGCACCTCAATGGGTAGAAAACCATGGTGAGTCTCACTGTCCTTCGCTCTTGGGCAAGTGCCATCTTTCCACGATCCTTGGTTTCCTCATCTTCAGTAGGGAGCAGCACCTTCTTTTTTTGATGGACATGGGTTACTGGAGGGGAAACAGTATAATCTGGTCCCTGGTGAATGACCTGAGAGTGCTGCTTATCATATCTATTTGAAGATGTTCATTCTATTTTCTGTAATAAATGAGAAATCCCTTATCAGCAAGTTCCCTGCCTTTATGGTGCCTACTATAATACCAGAAATGTCTCAGTGTTTGTGGAAAGGAAAGCTTTAGTCTACCTGTGAAGGTAGTGTTCCAGGTGCTTTTGGGTCTGCAGGTATCTAAGGCCCCAGTGAACTAGAAGT
This sequence comes from Dinomys branickii, assembly GCA_004027595.1. Classification (NCBI taxonomy): domain Eukaryota; kingdom Metazoa; phylum Chordata; class Mammalia; order Rodentia; family Dinomyidae; genus Dinomys; species Dinomys branickii. Next base: position 64,583 of record PVLD010008236.1, on the reverse strand, counting down.
TTACCCTTAACGGTTCTTTCTTTGCAAGAGTTTTCTCTGGAAAGCTCTTGTTTCTCTTTAAGAGCCCTATTGCATGGAGAACATCTCTCTCTTTCTCTCTCTCTGTCTCTCCCTCTTTCACTTGTTCCTGCGTGCGCACACACACACACACACACACACAAACACACACACACACACACACACACACACGCATAGCAGGGGCCATGACTCTGGCTGGAATATAAACATCTTTGTGGTGCAGAGCCCACCCAGGTAATCCATGTCTCAATTCCCCAGTTGCTGAAAGTTCCTATATAGGTTCACTGAAGTCCAGGAATTCTCTGAAATGATAGGGCGAGCTTGCCAACTATAGTGTCCCCCTAGCCTGCATTATCCAGGAGTGATGTTTCTTGCCCATGGGACACATTCCTCACCTGGTGTTGGAGAAAGGAAATGGAATTGGTTGTAATCTCTGCAGGAAAATATTACCTTAAACAGTAAGACACACCTTTGCTTCCAGGTCTCATTACTAAGGACCTACTGAGTTTAAAGCTCCTGTTTCTTCCTTTGGTGGAAGGTTAGGAAAATGGATGTGAAAAGGTTCCTGTATTAGTTACTTTTCTCTCATTGCAGAAGCAAAATACCTGACTCCCAGTGGTTTATTTAGCTCATAGTCTGTAGAGGTTTTAGTCCGTAATCAGCTGGCTCTGATGCAGGCTAGCACATGGCAGAGAGACAACCATTTATGGTGGCAGAAGACAACAAATGCAACAAGAGTGGGGGAGAGGACAGCCGCTTTCTGTCCCTTATATTCCACGCAGGCCAATCACCCTTAGGCAGGTATAGCACTCACATCCTTAATCCTAGCCAGAACTATGCCAAACTAATCAGTGAACTGATTTACTATTCACACATCTCTGATCCCAGCACCTCACACACCCATCACTGAAAAGCCTGTTTCCCATGACTGCATGAAGCTTTGAGGAGACATCTATGCAGAAATTATAGCATTCTAACCCTGTTCCCCCCCAAAAGATTCAAACATGTCCTTTAATGCAAAAGGCATCTAACCCATCTCTAAAGGTTGCCAAAGTCCTGACACTTTCAGCATTGCTGAAAAGTCCAAGTCCAAAGTCTCTTAGCTGTAAACCACGATTCAAATACAAAGAAAGTTAAACACTTCCAATGTTCAGTGGTCCAAGATAGACTTTTCCATTCTAAATGTGAAAAATGAGGATAACAAGGAATGGAAACAAAGCAAGACTTGCAGGGAAATATTAAATTTCACAGTTTCACTTCTAATTTTCCCACCCACCTGTGGCAAGTTGTGAGCTCTAAATGGCTTGGGTGGTTCTACCTCTATAGTACTTGTGGTGATTGTAGAACCCATAGCTTTTCTCTGGGGTTGACTCTGCTCCTTCCTTGGAGTTTTTCTCAGAGGATCCACATTCCTGTCTTCTTCTAATTTCTGGAGTTTCCAGGGCACCTTTGGCTTCACGCTTGTAATTTTACACACTCTCCTTTCAGGAGTACATTGTCTGTCTCACAGACCTTCTTCTGAACTCTGGGTGGATGCCTTCCTGCCTGAACAACTCTTGCATTATATATGCGTATAAAACCAGTCAAGATCTGCTTCCAGCTGGATCAGTAGCCTGGCTTCCCTCTTTCCTGGCTGTAGGGGGTTGAGTGACTATGAGCTAAATCCTGAGGAGCAACTTCCCTAGGCTGCCACCCTTCCGAAGCTCTGGTATTCTTAGCTCAAAGAAAAGTCTTTCACTTTTGCAACTTTGAGTCTGCAAAGGAAGGAGTCCTTCTGTTTCTTGTGATGCCCTTAGGCCAACTTTTCTATTCTGTTCCTTTTAGCGATCAAGATCTCCATTGCTTTATCTTCGCAGTAGACAGCTTTACTGGCACTTCCTTTCTGGCCAAACTCAAAATGTTTAAATAATTCTGCTGAGCTCTTTACTCTTAATTCTCAACATGAATCTGGCTAAAAGCCCCCAATGGCACCATGCCACAGCCTCAGCATTAGACTGCTTTGGAACTTCTGCAAGAATATTTCATCCACTGCCCTTAATCTTAGTCTCAGGCAAAGTCTCTGAACATGAGAAAAATGCAGACAAACTTTCTGCCAAACCATAACACATATCATCTGGAGTCCAACTTCCAGTGTAATCCTTCTTCCCAGCAGAAAACTCCTGACCCTAGTGTGTACTATCTAGGTATCTTCTGGTCTTCTGAGCTCTGACTAAAATCTCTAATACAGAACAGCTTAAGGCATTCCATCTCTACTTTTTCAGCTGGCATCTCCAAACCTTTCCAAACTCTTTCCACAAGGCATTCCTAAAGGCTCCTGAATTATATAGTCAAGTACAAGAGCAACAACCCCATTCTTGGTACCAAATTAGAATTACTTTTTTCTCCTTGCTGAGGCAAAATACCTGATACCAAAAATTAAAGGGAGAAAGGTTTACTTAGTTCACACTTTCTAGAGGTTTCAGGCATAATTGGCTGGCTCCAAGGTAGAAGGGTACACTATACAAACGCAACTATTTATGGTGACATAAGACAGCAAAAGTAAGTAAGGGGAGGTAGCCACTTTCCATCCACTTTCTGTTCCTTATATTGCATGCTGGCTACTCACCCTAGTGTAAGTGTAGCATTGACACCCTTAATTTTAGCCAGAGTTATGACAACCTAATCAGAGGACTGATTTACTAGTCACACATCCTTTGCCCCAGCATAACACACAGCCACTTCTGAAAATCCCACCTCCTCATTGCTGCATGAGTCTTTGAGCGAACATCTAGACAGAAGCCATAACAGCCTCTGGCACTGACATTTGGCTTTAAGCCTAGATAGGTAAACAAATGGATTCCTTTTAAGCTTGTGTGTGTTACTTAGTCAGGGAGGACAGCAACATGAGTGCTTGTGCCCCCTGCCTGCTTGCATGTTGTTAACACCACTGCCACCCTCAGTTGGATTGTTGGGATTGCTGAAAAGAAAGCCAAGGCTCAGAATTCTTCAAAGACTTTCTGAAGGTCATAGAGCCAGCAGGTCAGCTTTTTTCCATGAGAATAGCACAGACTATTAGGATAGGACATAGTCCACATAATATGAATTCCATAATCAGGGCAGGTCAGGATGCACTCTGTTCCAGAGATTCTGGGAGTGTATGAATGGAACCATCTTATCATAAGCTCTGAGAAATACCACAATCTAGACACTAAATGTAATCCTTAACCTATATTGTCCCAAACTTGGCTGAGTATGGAAATGTTTTTTATAGCACCATATGATATTTTATATAAAAGTATGTCTAGATTCACAGTTTTGTGAGTACTTACTTGGAGGACTCCTAAGGGCTCTGCCCTTAAACTCAAAATTTTGGGTGAATTTCCAAGCTGTTCATTATGCCGTAGGAAGTCATGAAAGGGTTGATGGCTCATTTTCTGAGAAATCACCAAACTTTAACAAATGAACCACAAATGGTCTTTCAGTTCTCTCAATGGTTATTCTAAAATAATACTTCTCACACATTCCAGCTTTTTGGAACATGAACATATGCATATGGAATTTTAGAGTATGGGATTGGAGTTGACTAAAATCAGGGGACTAGGTCACATCCCATAAACATGGAAGTGTGGCTATGGGCAGCCCAAGGAGAAACAGGCTGCAGGCAACCTTCAGAGGTGATTAATTCTCTGTCCTGGATGGGAATGCACCAAGGCTGGCAAAGTGTGTGCAGGAGGGGGTCCCAAAGCTGGCAGCCCATGAAGATGCTTCACAGAGTGGGAGTCTGACCTACTTCTCCCTGACTCATCTCTCCCTACCTCCTCTTCTCACACTTCCGTTCCTCCCACTTCCTTACCTTGATGCTGGTGGTGGGAGGGGAGGCTGAGGTAAACTGAAGAGATCCTTGGGCTTGTGCCTATGGTAATGACCAGACTGCAAGTCTAGCATTTAGGCTCTGGTACCTGAAATGATCCTTGTTCTGCCCCATCCTCCAGTTATTCCAGAATGGATGTTTGACAGCACCCCATTGCAGCATGGCTCTAGAAACATGGCCCTTTGTCTTATAGCTGCTGCTGTTGGGTGCTCACCTTCCCTGCTCTGTTTCTTTAGTCCATTTTAGGCTGCTATAGGCACATAAGTTATAAACAATAGACTTTATGTGGCTCATCGCTCTGGAACTCTGAATGTTCAATATCTAGTCACTGGCACCATTTAAAAGCCATCTTGTTGTGCTATTGTGAAACAGGGAGAATATAAACTTGGTTCTCTCTTTTTCTTTCACACTCACTGATCCCGACATAGGGATGCACACTTAAAGCCATATCTAGACTAAATTATATCTCAAAGTCCTTGCCCCCAAATACCATGAACATATTAATTTGGAGATTAAGTTTCCAGCACAAGAAATGTAGGCAGACATATTCAAACCATGGCGCTTTCTGAGCTGGAACCCTGAGGGGTAGAACCAGCTCCAGGGTAAGGTCAGCTTTCCCAGGACCTCAGGTAGAATCCCAGGCAAGCAACTTGCTCCCAGCAGCCCCAAAGCCCAGGTTCCAGAGAGGCTTGGCACAGGGAACTCCTCCCCACACCCCAGACATCCATCAGCCATCTGATATTTTTGAATCCTTACACAAGGGCCAAACACTTTTCAGGAGTTCTGGAGAACAAATAGGAATGAAAACTAGTAAGCGAGAAACCATCTCTGTACTGAATCAGCTCTAACAGTGTGCACTGGCATTGGGGAATGCTAAATGTATTCGCTAATCAGATGGTAATGTTGAGGAGCAAATTAAAAGTATGTGGTTCTCTATGTAATTTCAGGAAGTGATGATATATATAATTTTCTATTTCCAACATTGCCAGATATATGCTTTTGCCTACAACCCCAGATAAGTTCAAGGATTCTATCTATAATTATGGAGTTTGTTGTATTCCTGTAAAACAGGCTGTGAAGTTGGGGTTGGATGGACCTGAAAGGAATATTTTGGTCATGAATTTTGACATGAGTATAAAGAATCTGCATCAATCTTTTTGTAAAGTATTTTCAGTCTGGAGAGTTTTTAGGTAATGACAATAGCTCATCTTTTCATTCAGTAAGTACTCTCTGGAGACCTGGTGTGTCTGGCATTGTTCTAGTGTTTGGTGACATACCAATAACATCATGTATTTTTACTTGTTAACCTCTACCTTTTCCCTAATGGATTCTTGAAGTGACCCATAGGAGGGGCTTGGTTTGCTGACAGTGGGTGGTAGAACCTTGAGCTTCACCCTTTTGGCTTCCCTATGTTCCTTCAGCACATCCTTGGAGATCCTCTGCTCTGTCCCGGGGCAAGAGGACAGCACGTGAAGCCCAATCATTCTTGGAGGAATGATTTGCAGAGCACACAGCCCCACTTCTTTTTCTGCAGGGGCTGGGTTTGAACTTAGTTTTGCTTGCCTGCTGAAACAGTCTGTCAGAACTTCCACCGCCGGGTTTATAAAAGCAGATAGACAGTGAGACTTATCATACAGTCTTGGGGGCTGGGGATATAGCTCAGTGGAATAAGCGCCTGCCTAGCAAGCGCAGGGTCCTGAGTTTGATCCCCAGTACCGCAAAAAAAAAAAAATTCATACAGTCTTGGGGAAGGTAAGATGATCACGTGGTATATTAAGTAAACCCAGATGCATTGAGGAGTGGATGGAGATGTAACTCACAACCCAGTAGGGACACTACACCTTGACAGACCCTGTCCCAGAAAAGTAAGGACATACAGATCAACTTAAATGGTGCTACACAGCAGGAGCCCTACATTGGTAAGTTTTACAAAATCAGTACTACTGTTATTTCTCCTGTTATTACTTTATTAGTGAGATACTGAATGTAAGGCTAAATAGGCACAAGGAAGGTATTTGGTTGGATGACCTTGTCCTAGAACTCTTGAGGTCTCGATTGAAGGCTAGCTGGAAAAGGATATGCTCTTCTCTTAGTCAGTCTTTGAGCATATATGCCTGTCAAAGAATATGCCAGATTCCATATTAGAAGAAACAGATACTGATCAACGCAGGTAAGCCTGGGAGCAAAGACAAGGTATTTAACCACCATTTCTTGTGGCCTCACCTTGGGCATCTCAGTGGCTACCACAAAAAATCTTTTCACTAGAATCAAACCATGACTTCAACATGCTGCCTTGGAAATAATGGGTGATGTTTACTTTGAGGGCTGAGTTTCATCCACTCTTGCTTTCTTATAACATCCCTCTCCCCACCCACAGGAGCTTCTGTCTGCATCACACTCTAAATAAAATCCTCACTGAACACCTCAGAGAGAGGCTGAAAGTTGGTGAGCAGATGCTTTCTCTGGGTTCTCCTAATGTGGCTGATTTATCATGACACTTGTGGCTCAGCCTTCCATTTACTGAGCACCTGTGTCTGGTGTCCTGAGGCTGCGGGGTGGAGAAGGAAGGTAATAAAACTTTGACTTGAAAATTGTGCAGATTTAATATGAAATCATCCATAGAAAGTTTGCTATTTTTAGCAACATCCTTTTGGATACAGATATACTCATACCATGGAAAATTCACTCAGTACTTCCTTTCTCCTCTGGGCCCCTTTGCCTGTGTGAACTGAAGGAGATATATTGCCTGTCATACTTTATAGGAGAGTCCTGTGGACTAGGTCATGATATCCCTGAGCTCTGACCAGTGCTGGATAGCGTGACCTTTCCCACTTTACAGAAGGTGTACAGCAGCTTACTCAAGGTCACACAATGCTTGAACAGCAGAGCTATTGGATATAAAACCATGACCTTCTGTTTGTATAGTCTGGAGCTAAGGATGAGAAACCAGAAGAGAGTCACATGCAGGAGACTTCTGACAGCTCTGGCCAGGATGTGCAGGCTTAGGAAGTTGCTGTGTAATTCTTTAAGATAAAACGATACAGTCAGTGTCCAGAGGACCTCAGAATAGAGTGACTTCCCTGGTCAGTTCTGCAGAGTGCCAGATGAAAATGTGGAAGGGATATAAGCTCCAGCTTCACACTCTTGGGGCTACGTATCCGAGAAGGAGGCTCAATGTGTGAATCTGAGCTAACGAGCGGAAGGTAGCCTTGAAATAAAAGCCTGTAGATATGTAATATGACATGAATGATGATGACTAATTATTTTGGCGCTCAATAACTATTTAATTATCATCAGTGACCTATTGGATACCTGTATAGTGGTACAAGCATGCATGGTATTGGAGACTTAAAAAAATACTGAGGTAAAATTCACGTAACAAACTGTAATGATTGATACATTGCATCAGCATGAGGTGTTTAGAAACTTAACTAAGTGACTCAGCAGTTCTGCATCCTAAGGTGTAGAAGATCCACTCTAGGGCAGGTAGACTGCTTACAATGTAAGGGAAGAAAAGAGGCTTCCTCTCCCCCTTTATGCTCTTGTTGCTTTTGCTGTCTTCTGCCACCATGGACTGTTGATCCTCTGCCACATTACTCTGCCTTGGGGCTAGCTGACTACGAACTGAAACCTCTACAAACTGTGAGCTAAATAAATCTTTCCCTCTTTAATGTGGGAATCAGATATTTTGTCTCAGCAACAAAAGTAATTAAGGCATAAACTTAAACTTCTTAAAATGTATGGTAGCATATACAGGATGTTACCTAACCATCTCTTCTATCTAGTTCTCTTATGTTTTTATCATCTTCAGTGGGAACTCATATTTATGAACTGTTCACACACACACACACACACACACACACACACACACACACCCCTTAGTCTCTGGATGCCACAAATTTGTATTCTATATAAGTTAGGCCATTCTGAGCACTTCATATAAAGTCTTGTACAATATATGATGGTTCTCCAGACATGGTGTTTTTGAGGTTGCACCATGTTATGAGTTGGTTTTAAACTCTAGCAGTCCAGTTCCAAAGTTCTGTCAGGCAGTTATTCTGTCACAGAGCCATTCCCATGTAGGACCATATATGCAGGTAGAATCTGAATTACCGAAATGTCTCATTCAGTTCCTGGCAGCAGGGCTGAGCTCCCGGTTAGGGGTGAAACGTATGGCTCTACAACATCTGTGCCATTTCATATGGACTTTACCATAGGGTTGCAGAGTGTTATCTTTTCTTTCCATACATTTCCTCCTCCTCTACACTCTGAATGTCCATGGCATCTAGTACATGTGAGCCACTGTACTCTGCTACTCAGGCACATGGCCCTGGGTGTGCTCAGGAATTATGCTTTAGGTATTGTAGGGAAGCGGTCAAAACAACCTTTGCAAGTTGTGTATTCCAAGGCCAAAGGGGCAAATAAGTGCACCACCGGCCTTCTTTCCAAGTCTGATCACCTGTGTGCTCTTTCCAGGAAGCAGAGATGACCCGTAACTGGATGGATAGGCAAATTGAGACCTAGGGCACAGAGCTGCATTCAGAGACAGCTTGCTGTGTAGACCTGAGTGAATTGTCATAAATAGGAATTGTCTGCAGAGAATCCTGGGTTCTGGATGCCTTGAGTTCATATTACATGTGCACTTAAAATTTTCAATAGTTTGTTGAATATAGATCGTGACCAGTGTCTGAGCTGGGGATTTTACATATTATTGCAGTCGTCTCTGACATATGAAGAAAGTCAACTGCTATTCTCATTTTACAGATAATAAAATGAAGGGTCATGAATTGAAATAATTTGCCCAACATCATATCTTTGGTAAGCAACAGTGAGGTGATTAATATCAGTCGTAAGGAATATGAGACTTTTCTCCTTTGTGCTCCTACGAAGTATGAAGACAGACAGTTCTGTTTCATCTATGAATACCCCGAGCCAAACTTAGTATTTGGCACATACCATGTGCCTAATAAATATTTCCTGCTTGAGACACCCATGCCCAAGGAGAGTTACCTGAGACACAGAAAGATCACGTTCATCTCGTACCCGATGTTTTTGAAACCCTATTATCTAATGAGATTGAGGCTCTGAGAAACAAAGCGATGGTACCAAGGCCTCCGGGTGGTCAGTAACATAGTGTGGATGTATATTAGGTGCATCTGATCCTGGATTCTCTGCTGCTTCAGGGATCCTTCATTTTTCCAAAGTGTTCTGTTGGCTCACAGAGTGGAAATGAGAAGGCCTTCAGCTAACCAAGGAGATATCCCTGTGAGCCTTGCTTCTGCTATTCTGGGCTGTCATATCTGCTGGGAATTCCTCAGAGGACCCGGAGACTGGAAAAGGAGCTAGAGAACAAGACAAAAACAGGGCTGTGCAGGCAAATTTATGGCATAAGTGGAGACATTTAGATATAATTAATGTAACTGCAGTCTCATTAGATAAGTAGCACTTGGGACCCAGGACATGTTTCCCTTATAGGCAGAGGCATTAACTCATTACATTAGTAACATCCGCGTCAGGCCAGTTAGACCTGGGTTCAGAAGGCCAACCCGTGGAGCACGGAGGAAAGTGAAGGGATGTAGAAGTCAACCATGGGAACACAAGTGACCTAATGGTGCCCATCAAGTGATTGACTTTAAATGGCCTTGTGTCCTCCCTTCTTTTCTCCTTTGCATATTTCAGGATATTTCCTGTAGTACCTGCATCCTTCCATGTGTACAGATGGTGGCCCACCTCTACGCTGTTACCTTCCTGAGTAGCTTGCTGCACGGAAATGAGTGAATCTGCCTCTTTAAGTCAGTAGCAGTGGATCCTGGGACATGATGACCAGCTGAAACTGTGTCATTATCAGCATATTACAAACAGTGAGCCTCCCAGGGCTGCCATGGACTGAGTGACACCCAGTAGAAAGGGTCTAGAGCATGGGAGATACATTATGTTCATAGAAGTCAAGTCTTCACCTGCATCCACAAAGCAAGGTATAAGTGGCCCTCCACACACAACAGCCCTTCACAGATGCATGAGGAGAGGCAGTAGATTGGACAGCACTGGATAAGTCTGTGGAGTCCCGCATCAGTCCAGCCTACATATGAATTCTAGCTCCACTCTCTTCTCTGATGATAACTCCATTCCTTAGCCTCCTTGAGCATTTTCTCCTGTTTAAAAGAGGGATAATAGTTGTGGCTGGCTCCAGACTACATGGGAGACTAAATAAGCTAAAATGTGGTAAAGCAAAAAGCCTGACTCCTAGGACTGGAGAACCTAAGAAATACCAATTCATACTTATTTGCAGTACAGATCAGGATCTGGTGGTCTGTGGGACAAACATACTCCACAGACAGATTTAATTGACACTGCAGATATTTTTCAAGGTTATTACATTCACTTCTAGTAATTGATATCAAGAGATGTCTTACTAGTAATGAGATACCTGTCTTTGTTTGAGAAGGAACCTGGGCAGCCTTTACTTTTCTAGGGACACATTACCTAGAGCTCAAGGTCAGGTCTCCTTGGACAAGACAGTAATTGCCTGGCCCCTCATTTCACCCCTAGTGTCCTGTTTACTCACACTGGCCACCTGCGTGGCTCCAATTTAGGCTGACTTTCCATTTTATTCAAGAGAAGACTGAGGCCCAAAGTGATCACCATCTGCTCACAGACAAGCTGGGGTCCAGATGTAGGGATGGCAAGTCCTTGATCAGTGCTTTCATCCTTATATCCTGTCCTGTCTTCATTCATCAACCACCATCCATCATCCAGTCCATCCATTCTACGAGTTTTGCTTACGATGTGGCTCACACTGCCCTGCTGCGCCCTGTGGCAGCAGAATCTAGCAGGGACGTGAGAGACAGAGCAAAGAATAAAGGGTAGGGGAGGGACAGGGAGAGGTGTTAAATATGATCTCAGTGTGGGTGGCAAAGCAACGTGCCTGAAATTTCCAGCCTGGGACCTCTGAGATCACACTCCACTCAGATTTACTTCCATACCAGTTTCAAGCCCAGGGAGCTTTTATGCTAGTACTTCTAACCTGAAGCTGGCAAAATGAAATCAGGAAATTCCCTACATACAAGGAGGACCTCACACTACTCATGGCACAGAGTATACTCTTAAAATGTACTTTTGGGAGTAAAATGCCTTGGAAGATGCCACCAAACATGAGCATGATAGTATCCCTGAGATTTGTAAGAGCGTTAATTAACCCTGTATAACTTTGATTCCCAGACTTATTTGGCCAGGAGATTTTTTTGGGGGAAGGGGAGCACCTATAAAGGAATGTTCTCAGAACCCAGGCCTCTGGTGGATCTTGGTAACCCCATGCTCTGCTCCAGATCACAGATGATGACCTGGAAAGTTCGCAGGTGTTAAATTACCTGGCCAGTGTTACAAAGTTAAAAAGTGGAAGGATTCACACTTAGGTATAGTTTCAAGCATTGATTTTATATATATATAAAAGTGTGCATATATATATATATATATATATATATCTCCATAATATACTAATGTATGATATATGCATTACATTATTATATATTATATGTTATTATATATTATATGTGTGTGTATGTATGTATATATATATATATTTCATTTTGACTCATAGAGAACTGAACAAAGTAACAAGGCTGCCTGACTAAGGGAGAAAGAGGGGAGAACATGGGAGGTGGACAGGCTGATTGGGCATGTTCATGGTGACCCCACATTCCAGAAACAGCTCTATTTGGTTTTGGATACATGCAACAAAGATAGGACTTACTCAGCTCTTGCTTTAAAAATGACATCCCTTCCCTACTCCCCTTAAACTTCCAGCTTCAAACACACTTCGACGTGAATCATTCCAATTCTCTAATATCTTCATAGATAGCAGTGTGCCACTTGGACTTCTGCCTTTCAGAGTTCCCTGATGTAGGCCTGGAGATTGAAGGTGGAAGTCGAGCTTAGATTTACAGAGGCAGTGCTTCCTGGGGATGTCTGGGTTAGTGGTGCAGCACTGGGGATCTCTGGTTCTAGCTTTGCTGCTGACTTAGCTTTTTGACCCTGAGCAAATACAAGGGTTGGGGTCATAACTGAGCATCCAGAATGACTAAGAGGAATTTGCTGGAGGTCCGAGCTAGTGTAAGGATTGAGAGTCTTCCAACTGGACTTCAGAAGGTCACTGAGTTCATCTTGAAGGAAACGTGAGTGAGAAAGCTGCTGGTTGCTAGGAGGTGTTAGGTCCAGGCGCAGCTGGGCAGGTGTGTAATGTGACGTGGCGCACATGTTCTGGGGACTCATAGGATCTTTCTGATGCTGGCAGATAAGAGAGGCTGACAGCAGAGGAGAGAACTGGGACTGAGGAAACTGGTGCTGGTGGAGTGGAGGGGAAGTCTGGCCTGAGGACTTTCGAGGTCCAAGTTCTCACCTGCAATGTGGAGCACACAGGCAGCGCTGTAACTCAGTGAAAGCAGAGCTGTGACCTGACCAACTGGCATTTCCCCTATCCCTGTGCATCTGAGCCCAGAAACAAGGACTCAGTGAGGACAGAAGTGGGATTTTTAGGACTCCAGGGAGAACATAGTGTAGAAAGAGAACGGCACCTGCATTTTGGGATGCTACAGCTCTTAGGATTTGGAATGGCCCTCTGTGGCTCTTAAACTCCTCTCTGTCTTCTTCCTAAATTCCAACCGGAGAGTACAAAACCTTGGCAAGTTGTTCCCTAGCCAAACCTTCATTTTTGTGTCTGGAAATGTTTGCTTTCTCTGAGCTACATTTCCTGTACCATGGGACTGTGCAGTGGACTCCTGTTTTTTCTCTCAAGTTGCCGTTTCCAAAGGGCAGAGGCTCTGAATGACACGTTTGGCAGTAGGAGTGCTCAGATGATATAGGAAGAGGCTGACTGAGAGTGGCTGCCCACTTAACTTCCTTGCAGTCTCTTTTGCTCTCCGTGCCTGCTAGAATATTACAGCGCCAAACAGGAATATCTAGTGAAGGACTGATTCCTTCTTAGTAAGCACAACAGCCCTGCACTGGCTATTATATACCCATTCAGAGTCACACAAATATTTATTCTGCACCTACTCAGTGCTCATGGACTAGAGGGGCAGCAGAAATTCTACCCGTAATGTAACCCGAAGGGTGATTCTTAGTGAATATCCTATGGGTTTAGACAGATGTATAATGACACATACTACTGAGGCATCTCACAAAGTATTTTCACAATTCCTTTGTTCATGGTCCCCACAGCATAGATCTTTCTTACTATTTCAATAATTTTGTTTGTATGGAATATTATGTACTTAGAATGATATCTTTTTGTAGCATTTCCATATTTGCACTTTGCACTTTGAAGTATGTATTTGAGGTAACTCCATGTATATTCGTGGCTTGACAGCTCGTGTCTTTTTAGGCCTAAATAATATCCTTCGTCTGGACATATGAAAGGTTATTTATCCATTTTTTTCTCTTTAAAGGGGCTGTACGTTTGACGTGCCCACCAGAAGTAAGGGTTTTTATTGCTCCGTATCCTCATCAGAATTTGTTGTTATCAGTTTTCTGGATTTGGGTCATTCAAAATGTGTAGTGGTATGTCATTTTAATTTGCATAATATATGATACAAACACATATGTTTAAAGCTTATTTGGCATCTGTACATCTTTTTAACTGGAGTATCATTTAAGGCTTGTAGGGGCTGGGGGTATAGCTCAGCAGCATAAGCGCTTGTCTGGCAAGTGCAAGGTCCTGAGTTCGATCCCCGGTACTGGAAAAAAAAAAAAAAAAGAAATGCTCATTTAAGGCTTGTGAGCCATTTCCTTATTTCTTACTCTGAAGTTCAGGGTGACTTCATACCTGCAGCTATCTTCCTGCCTCAGCTTCCCAAGTGCTGGAATTACAGGCGCACAGCATTACACCTGGCTTTTTGGGTCACCGTGAAATCATGTTTCTCACTGTGGCTTTAGTTTGCATGCTCCTAAAGACTGATGGTTTTGAGCCTTTTCATATGCTTGTTGGCTGTTTGTACATTTTCTTTATAAGACCACAATTTTATTTCCAGGGTGATAGGAAGTCCATGGTAGTTTTGTAACTAGGGAATCACAGGACTCATTTCATACCAAGAGACCCTTGGCTTCTGGAGGGGGAAGGGAAGAAGCAGGGAGACCACTTGCAAAGGGATTTTATGAGTGGGAGACATGTCTGTGCCTGTATTATCTCCCCCTCCCTGATCTACAGAGGGAGAAAGAGGGAGAGGCCGAGCCTCTGGAGGTTTGCATAGTGCCAGTAATAGGGGCTTCAGGTGGCTGCAGGAAGGAGCTGATCCTGAGAGGCCTGAGCCCCGGTACAGGTGTGGCTCTTCAGGGCCGGGACCCAGAAAGTCTAGTCTGCCTTCCACTCTTTCTTCTCTCAGAAAACTCCATAGAACTCGGCTGGCCCATGCAGCTGTAGTGTTAATTACAGTCATTTAGCACACTGTTTACCATGTGTCTTTAATTTCTGAGTGTCAAATAACACTATATGTATGGTCAAATATGTCAGGTTAAGTGGCTGATAAGTTTTGCACCTGCTCAGCTTTTACAGTGCTTAGGGCCTCTAGGGTAATCTCTGTCTGTCTCTCTCTGTTTAAAAAAAGAAGGAACTGTCAGGCCACCAGGGAGGTCCTGGGACAGGCTTTCTAAATGGCCCTCTTATTCCTCTCATTGTTTTGTGCAATAGTTATATGTTATCTTGTCTCCCTGTCTTACTGATTCACACCTAATACCCAATTCAGATGCTGACATATCCTGTACCTTTAGTGAATATTAATATTTGCTAAATGTTTCAATGAAGTAGTCATGTCTTCATGACCAAAGAGTGATCTCTGAAGCATTCATGGGAACATTTATGTAAAAAAGAGTGTTTTATAAAAAAGGCATAAATTTATGATTAATTCATGCCAAAATAGGTTATTTATGATCATTTCATAATGATTAATATGTAAGCCAGAATTAAGTGTCCAACTTCAAGTTGATTCTGTATCACTGCTGAAGGTAAGTACCAAACTCTTCAGTGTTGTTAACTCTTCCCAGTCCTTGTGCCCCAGGACTACTACTCCTCCTACCTTCTGAGACTTTCTTCTTGCCCTTTCCTCACTGGTCAAGGAAATTGTAGCTCAGTACGTCCTACTGTGGAACCATCTAGTCCCTTATTAGCTGAGTGGCTCTAGATAGTTATGGCTGCCTGATATATCATATATGATGCCTATAGCATCAGTTTCCTTTTACAAAATCAAAGATGTTTTTTGTGATGATTTAAGTTGTCGTTTGGGTTGAAATAAAATATTGAAGCATTCAGAACCGTGCTTTTTCTAAGTTAAACCCCCTTTGCTCCATGCTCCCTTTTCCCCTTGCTATTGATTTGTTTTTTTCTCAACCTTTAACTCCTAAATTCTATATTTTCTCCAGGATTTAGTTTCATTTTCATTTTTAGTTCATTCAGCCAATATATACGGAGTGTTGTGTTTGACCTGAGCCCTGTTCTGTCCACCGCAGTAGCCCTGGGGTCAAAGGAGGACTCTGTTATTGTATGATACATTCTCACTGATGAGATAAAAATCAAGCATGCAGATAGTTTCATGGAATAACATTCCCAAGGTAATGAACTGAGTTGATTTCCTAGAAATAAAGTGGGAGGAGAGTGTCTATTTGTCATAAATACCGGCTAATAGAAGGGAAGTTAAGGAAATGACCTTTATGCTGAGACAAGAAACAAACTTGAGGTACTGAGATATATATCTGAGTAGCCTAGGAATAATGACCTATGGAATCAAGTGAAAGATCCAGCTCAATGCCTCTGGCACATATAAACAGAGCAGGTTTGAGGAATGGCAGTGAATGCAGAGGGTAGAATCATCTTAAGGAAAGAGTATTGTCCTCTTAAGCCAGAAGGGAGGTCATGTTGGATCCTAATGGCCAAGGGGATGGTATGGCGGTTACCAAGAGAAGGAAAGCCATTGAGAGTGAGGTGATTAGAGAGACTTTTTTAGGAAGACTCAACTACCCTCCATACCTTGTGCTTCTAAGTACCATTAGAAGGGGAGAGAGAGAGAGAGAGAGAGAAGGAGGGGGGAAAAGGTGGGGGGAGGAGGAGGCAGAGGATCAATTGCAGAATTAGTCTCATCCTTCTAGGGGAGCCCAGAAGGTAGCGGTAGGGTGCAGGTGACCAGCTGCCTGTCTCTGGATAGTCTTTTTGAGTATGAAAATCTACGGGAGAAAAGGAGTGGGGAATATGAATGGAGAATAGGAATAGATGCCATGAGACAGGAGGGGTCCTGAATGAGTTGCCTCTGCACAGGTTTTGAAGGCAAAAGGTCAGGGCTCTCTGTCTTTCTTGTGATTCCCTCCATGCCTCTACCGGTGTGCCACTTCACCCCACACTGACTATTCTCTATGTGGCAAAAACCAAATATGTTTCCTGTGCTCAAGAGCAAATGGTCTTGTGCCTATTTGAAGCCAATGTCAACTTTTAATATAGCATTTGTTTATCTTGCATTCATTATGAAACGTTGAGTCCATAGAAGCTGATGATTATAACACACCCTCTCTGAATAAATTCTGAGGCTTGCTCTGAGAAACTGACACTTAGTAAACCCTCAGTGCGTTTGTTCCCTACAAAATAAAAAAGAGAAGGGAGCCCAGGAAGGCTTGGGACACCACTTGGCAAGGAAGCCTCAGCGGTGGGAAGAAGGAAGTCAACTTGCACAGGTCTGGCCAACTGTGGGAGTCAGATGTCAGTCTATGCTTACATGTGGCAGGTGGGACAGAATCAGTATGGTCAGCTTAGCCACAAGATACATCTCTGGCTGTGTCTGAAGGCTGAGGCCATGTCCTTTGCTTTTGTTTTACCTTCTGCTCTTTGTACATGGTCTTGTGCATTTGGACCAGACAGTGAACATTGGTAGAAGAGAGAAAATGATCATGGCCTTTCTGAACTGGGAGTTTGGGAAGGCTTTTACAGAAGAGGTTGCTCCCTGGTTGACTTTGAAGAGATTAAAGCAGGAAAAGCAGGAGGATGGGCACCAAGAGGAAGAGGAGGAGTGTGGTATCCATAGTTGACCATGAGTGGCCCAGAGTGATTGAAACAGAAGGTGCATAACAATGGTGGGTCTTTGACAAAAGGAAGAAACAGATGAGCACCTCTATTAGGTTTCAAGAAATCAAATGTCAGAGTTTTAAAACATTCTAAGAGTATTAGGACTTTGAGATTGTCTTCCTGAATGTCAATCACTTTTCACAAATGTAGGGAGAGAAAAGAAAAGAAAGAAAGAGAAAGAAAATTATCTCCTTTGATGACCTCCATGTTAAGTGTTGAACAGTACATGAACTAAATGTTGATGAGTCCAGTATCCTGGTACTTTACACTTGCCTCTGTGCCTTAACATCTCCCTTTAATAACTGTATTCTCATATTTATGTGAATGAATGATATAGCCAATTAAGGAAGCAGAAACTCAGACAGAATGCTCACCATCCCACTGACCTACAAGCCAGTTGACACAGTGCTCCCACATGCCAGAGTCCATTCATGTTTCTTGAATTTTTACCTTTTTGTCTGCTAGATATGTGTTTCCACAGATAGGGGAACCTGAGGGCTCACAGTGTTAAGTACAACAATTCATATGGGAACTTGGATTTGAACCAAAGTAGGTTGAAAGTAGCTTTAAGGCCCTACATAAGTAGACACTTTAAGAAAAAGTGGGGACCATAGGTATGTCTTGCTGTCAGGCATCCTGGCTCTCAGCTTATGGAATCATCAGTTCTGGAGCTGAAAGACATCAGCAGCCCCCCCCCCCCCGACATCTTGATGAGCAGTGACAAGGCAGAAAAAGACATAAAGACATTTCTAAAGGGTCGTCTTCACTCAGCCTGGGATTTGGTCCAGACCCTTTCACTGCGGACACATTCAGGCTAGACTCATACCTGCATCCACTCTCTCTTTGTCCTCTAATTCTGTCTTTTCTATAGGGTGGCTCTTCATCATCCTGGGTTAGCTTCTTGTCAGCAAACCTATACCGGCAGAGCAAGCTATGTGAGAAATACTCACCGGGAAACAAAACCTCTCCATTCATTGCAAGGGGACTGCTTCTAACCCTGAATGGAAAGGCAATGAAAAGACTATGAAAAGTTATTGTTTTTCTAAATTACCACTCAAAAGAATACATACTGCAATCATAGGTCTAATTCAAATATTGTGGCAAGAACTCTGAGTGCTGTCTCTCTTATAGATATTAACATATGTGCTTTCCCTATAAACTGTTTTCTTGCATTTCACTAAGAGGGTTACAACCTCTTCTGTGAATGGTGATGAGATCTCATTCGCAGACGAGAAACAAAAGCACCTCTGTGAAATGCACAACTAATAAAGGACAGAATCTGAATCCATGACATTTTGGCACCAAACTTGGCTCCCTTTGCACCAAGCTGCCTCTTTAACACCCCACTGTGGCCTCAGTTTTCCTCTTGTAAAAATGTGGAGTGTTTTTCCTCCTTCCCAGTTGTCAAGGTCTGTGAGCCTGTGATCCAACACCTAATGTCATCAGGTGGAGAAGGAGCAAACTCTATGGCGTATCTGATGTTAGTCAAAGCCCAGTGACAATTGAAAATGCACTCCTCTTGGCTCCCAGGAGGTTCCAGAAAACATTGTAAACATCATCTTTAAGGGCCTCTGTGTTTTGTCCCTAGTTTGCTTTCCTTTTGCCGGGAAGGAGGGCAGGAATAGAGGTTTGCAGATCTTGTGGGTGGTCAGAGTGGGAATGCAGTGATGCAGGCTGAGTCACAGCTACAGTTGTGAGGCTAGTGACAGTTGCTTAACAAAACTGGATCCCAAACCACCAAATCCAGGACACAAACAGAGAGCACATCTGAAATGCCAGCCTTGACTCATAGGTGGGAGCTCGCATCTTGCATTCACCTCCTTTCCTGTTTATATTGTGGCAATGGGAAGGATGGAGCATTCCTCTGCTGTGGTGACAGCAAAGTCACTGACTTCCTCCCTCAGTCTATCTCCTCTGTGGATCCTCACAGCCATGGTGGATCGCACAGATCTTCCTTCACATCCTGGGGGACTCAGGATGAAAGGAGCTCAGAGGAATAATTTTTTGGCTTTCTAAGTCTTAAGTATGGACTGATTCCAAATGCCTAAAGAAATGGTGCTGCATTTGAAAAAAAAATCATCTTGTTTACTCATTCACAGATACATTTTCTCCTGCATTTGTTTGGGTTTTGTTCCTTGATAATCCCCTAAATGTTAGCTCATGACTATTTTCTATTGAGTTTCTCACTACATTTACTGAAGGCCCTTTCTTGAAGGAGCTCACAGTCTAACCCAGAAGATAGCTGTGCTTGCAGCACACAGCATGGTAAAGGCTGTTCGATGTACACATGATTAGCTGGGGAGGGAAGGTAGTGTCATGGCCTTTCAGGAAGGGATTCCTGGAGAAGCTGGACTGGACATTTATGCTTAGGAAGCTCATCAAATAGAAAGATGAAAGATGAATCTTTCAGGGGGAGATGATAGCTGAACAAAGATGGAGCAATGTTCAAAGAAGTCGGTACACTAAAAATGCAAAGATTGCTGGACTGGAAATTAGGAGACAGAAGTCCTGAGACACCTGAGCCCATGGGGTCCTGAGGCCCCCTTCCTCCCTGGGCTTCACATGATTGACCAGTGTAACAGAAAGTGTGGGCAAAGTGACCACAGAGTCCACTGACCCACCATTTTCTGACACATAAGGTGTTCATATCTGTGTATTGCTGATGACCTCAAAGGGTGAAAGGGACATCGGTGATGCTAAGCCAGCTGAGCGCTTCATGTGATTCAGCTTCGATTGCGTGCACTGCCATTCTGCAATAGAAATGCCCTGGAAACTTTTAAAGCTATTAATGAATGCAAAGCCTTAAAATTAGATGGTGCGATATTCATAGACTCTAAAGCTGTCAGGAAAAATAGAAGATGCTTACTTCAGGCTAGATCCCAAAGAAGGAATCCCCTGTTTTAGCTTCTGGGCCAGACAGCATCTGCTGATGCTCTCCCAGAGATTGGAATCTGTGTTTTTCCAGCAAGGTGTAACCTCTGACTTGAATCTTTTCTATCACTGTACTAGAAGCCACCCAAATCTGGTGAATGCAAGGTGTTGTTATTACCTCCCTGCAATGGGTTTTTGCAGAAGAAAGGATGAAATCTTGTGAATGCAAGGTGCTGTTTTTTTTTTTTTTTTTTTTGCAAGGTGCTGTTATTACCTCCCTGCAATGGGTTTTTGCAGAAGGAAGGATGAAATCTCTTCCCCACAGGAACCAAAGAAGAGAGAAACATAGGTCTGTGCCCAGCTGCCTTGGCTGTGCCTTGGATACCCAGTGTGCCCAGTGCAGGCTCATGCTTTTGTCCTTGGTCTCTGTGTTCTGTCCAGGTCCCTCCCTAGCACGTCAGCTCCATCCACTGCTGTGGGTTCACCCCATCATCCAGGTATTAGGAGTTGAAACTATTTTTGTTATGCTTAATTTATATTGCACAACATATGAATGTTTGCTATTATTCTCCTGTTAGCATTAGACAATGTTAACAGAACAGCCACAATGTTGTTAAGAAAACTGCAAATATTTGTTTATTTCCAAAAGGCAAATAACTACCAGTAGATATAGCTATTCTAAGACTACAAATATGGAACCTAGGAGGGTTAAACTTTCATCAAAGTGACCTGTGAATTGCTTGTTTCAGCTGTCAACCATATTTGACGGTTTCTAAGCCACTGGCCTTTCCATAATTTGACATTGTCTCTCCAAGAGGTGAATATACTGTGCTTTTTGTATCTGCTGTAATTGGACAGTAAAAGGTACATTAAGCCATTAATGCAAATCAAAACATTCCCCTCACTTTGAACATATCTTGCTACTTTCTGAAGCAGGGCTGGAAGTCCTCTTTCATGGGTATCTTTAGTTGTGTACATGGATGCCTAGATGTCCTTAGTTGATTTGAAACTTTTACCTTTCATAATTATTTTGACTTAGGGAAGGGCCAAAAGTTCCACAGTAAGAAATGTGTTCATAATTAGGGTTGATTTTGATGGATATTAATAGCAATGTGTATTTTACTATAATATTTTCATACATTTATCATATGCAAAGCCTCAAAGCAACTTGAAGTTGGGGAAACCGAATCAGAGATTAAGCTTGTGCATAGTGAGTTGACCTTGTGTGTCCCAGCCATCACCAACGGGCATTACTGTCTTCTTTCTGCATCCTTAGGTCTCAGTTCCTTTCCTCAGACCACAGCTGTGACTGGCCGTCTCATTGCTACTCTGTGTTTGGTTTTCTTTTGTTTTTTGTAGTCAGGACTTTGGCTCAGTCATCTGTATCTAAGTCTTTGAACAGTTCTAAAGGTGTTATTTGCTTGGTGTCACAGAGACAGACACCTCCCCAGGATGCTCTTCATGATTGACAAGTCATATCCGTGAGGTTGGCCCTCAGCAACTGTCCTCAATGAGTAGTGTCAGCCATGTTCCAGAGGCGAGCACAGAAGCATGGAAGTGCTAGGCAACTTGTCCATGGACCCCCACAGGAGTGAGGTCCAGGGTTGGATTCACTGGGTAAGAATTAAATACTCTCCCAGTAAGAAAGAAAACCTCTTAAGCAATCTCTCTTAGATGAAAAATGCTAATTTTCATTCCTAATAATATCAATTACCTGAACACTGGACAGATTTGCCCATAGTGATCACATCAAGCACCAAAATGGAATAATTTACTTCATTTGAGTGGCTGCCTGGAGCAAGTGTGGGGAAAAGCACATGGACTGAGTGCAGAGACAGATGGCCAGAGGACCATCTGAGCTGTTCCCCGTAGACCCCAGAGTGACAAGTGTGGGTGTGGCTTCCCATGAACTTGCTGGGGATCCCTGCTGCACATACTCTTTCTCTCTGGGCTGCCAGAGGTCCCTTCGCGCACCTTCCCCTTCTTCCACGTAGCATTTCTGTGATCCACTTTCTTGTGAACACAAACCTTATTTGTCTTTTTCATAAAGTAAATGCCAATGTGTATGAAGGCCAGAAGAATTTTTTATGCATTCATGTATAATATCAAAAGCCATATACTTTGAACACTGAAGGTTTAAAACCTATATAAGAAAACCTACTTGTAAATTGTTTTCCTTATAGGGTACTGGAATCATGGTACATTCCAGAATGACTTGAAATCATCAAATTTCCTCAGGGGCAACTGAGAATGCTCTAAAATACTGTTCAGAAATGTAAATAATTCATTAAATATTTTACCTATGTTTTTAGAAATGTATATGTGATTATTTGGTGTCAGTTGACATGGGACCCAATACCTCTGAAATTAAGATGGAGGCCTTTTTCTTCTGGCTTACATGATATGACAGGGTCAGTGCTCAGTGTAGCACGGGATCTGGGTAAGCACTGTGCCTGGGGAACAAGAATGGAGTAGTCGAGTCATGTTGAGGGGCAAAGAAGAATCAATGAGAAAGCCTGGAAAGAACAGAGCATGAACTTCTTGGTGAGCTTAAAAGGCCACTGGAGTAACAAGGTGGAGAGCATTCCAAAGGTGGCTAAACCCATGCAGAGATATCAGCACTGAGAAGGTGAGATAATCTAGGTGAGGGGATGGTGACCAGCACTCCTAAGGTGGCAGTTTTAGAGATAGAGAGAAGGGGTTTGATTTGAAGAGGTAAAAATTAGCCACTAATTGTTTTTGGGGTGATGGAGAAGGAAAACTGAAGACCAACACTCAACTGATGTCCAGACCATGGAGTAGGTGGTCACAGTCTTGTACAGCTTTAGGGTCTTCCAGATGCCTCCAAGGTAAAGAAAAGGGTCATACAGTGGCCCCACTAGTGGAAGAGAGAAGTGGAAGCCACAGTTTTGGAACAGAGAAGCAGTATTTTTCCCCTGTGCCCACCATGTTGCCCAGTTCTGAATGCTTTTGTGAAGAGCATTCTGGGTCACAAGGGCATATAGCTTGAACAAAAGCTAGACAAAAGGAAAACAAAACTCAATCAAAGCTGATAATGAAAGTTAAAGACAAGTTCAAATAAAATATCCACATTATTACTTAAAGGTTTTAACAGTTATTCTTTGTGGCTTAAACTTCATATTATGGCCGTAATGTGCTATCAACCTCCTGATATCCATTGGATAGATTTATTATCTTGATTTTACCAAGGAGGTGCTTAAGGCTTGGGTCTCTAAGTTTAATTAAATTATGAAATTGAATGCTAAAAGATATCTGAATCTTGGCTGGTTATACCCAAACCACACACCACACACATACACACACACACACGTGCTCAGTCACAGAGGCCCTATTCCAAGTGACAATCAGACTGGTTTCTTTACACACTGTAGTTTATAAACCCAAGCTACTTATCTAACTCTAAGAGAAAAGGAATTTCATTCCTGAAAGAGAAGCACATGGCATTCATTCTCAGACAGATGTTCTTGTCCTTGGATCACAGCAGTTGGAGATAGATGTATGCTTCTTCTTGCTGGTTCTGCTTTTCTTCCTGTGGACAGTTACCCCATCAGGGTGGACTTAGAGGCATCTGCACTAGGTGCAAACCTCGACATCAGTGTTCCAAGTCATTTGTAGTTGAGAAGATCTGGGTCAGGACCCCAGAATCCAGTTCTTTTTTGTGGGGGGCTTCGTTGGTGGTTCTTTCATGGGAGGTCCTTGGACCAGATGTTGAGGAAGCGTGGACTGTCTGAGTGCGGCCCCTGATGTTTTGTGTTTGGAGAGACAGATCTCATCCAACCCATCTTGAGCATGATCTGTTATGTCCTTGTAGAATGTACTCACTGGATACATTCTCAAAGCCTGGAGCTCATCTGCAGCTTAGGCTATGCTAGGAAGGACTGACCTGGCCAGTACCCTTCTAGATATCTTTAAGGACTAAAAAATTTCTTCTAACTGTCATAAAGCTTGTCATTGTGCCAAAACTTCAGTGATTCTGTTTTGTGTTGCTGTTTCTTGGTCTTCAGTTTTGCCCACTGCCTATATTCACACAGAATAAAAGCTATCATTTCTGCTGCTGTTTCTTTTACAGTACTAGGGATTGAACCCACACCCTTAAACATGGATGACAACGAATGCTTTACCTCTGAGCTACATACCCAGCTCTCTGATGTTACCTTTGAGTCCTCAATAGCACATGTATTTTTATGTTTTTATTTTTAAAAGTATAAAAAACAAAGAAAACCAAAAAGCAACAACAATAAAAGGAAAACATTAACAAAAAGACACAAAGTAGCACAAGAGCAGTACAATCAAAATTGAATTATAGACAAAGTGACAGGGAATTAACAATGGTTGTCATATTACACAATGATAACGTCAGAGTGTATGCTCCTGAAATCACATATAGACATACGATCTTAATCAAACAATCATGAACTTTTCCTTATCATAAAGTGACACAGGTCAACAGTGGCACCATATTAGTCATCCTGCATATAGATACATATTTGTCCCTTTCTTCCTTTACTTCCTCCCCTTATCCTACTGGCTCCTTACTTTTGAGCAGATTCCCTTCATACCTCCTAATCTATATTCCCACCTTCAGATTCCTACACCAGTGATACAATATGTTGCCTGCACATGAACCTCTGATTTATTTCACTTATGAGTATGGTGTTCAATTGTGACCATTTGCCTACAAAAACCCCAAATCTATCTTTCTTCATAGCTGAGTAATATTCCATTATATAAAAGAACCACAGTTTTTTAATAGAGTCCTCTGTGGATGGACATTTGGGTTGCATCCACAATTTAGCAATTACAAATTGCACCACTATGAACATGTGTACACATATATCACTGTGATATGATGTTTTCAGATCTTTTGGGAAATATCCAGAAGGGGAATAGCTGGGTTAAATGGGATTTCTAGACCTAGTTTGCTGAGGAATCTCCAAAATGGTTTCCACAGTGGTTTCACCAGTCTGCATTCCCACCAGCAGCAGAGAAGAGTTCCTATTTCTCCACAACCTCGCCAGCATTTGTTATTGGATGATTTCTTAATGCTGGCCAATTTTATGGGGGTGAGATGAAATCTTAGTGTTGTTTTTATTTGCATTTCTCAAATGACTAAAACTGTAGAACATTTTCTTATATATTTATTTGCCACTTGTATTTATCTGAGAAGTGTGTATTCATCTCAGATGCCCATTTCTGGATTGGGTCTTTGAA
This sequence comes from Dinomys branickii, assembly GCA_004027595.1. NCBI lineage: Eukaryota > Metazoa > Chordata > Mammalia > Rodentia > Dinomyidae > Dinomys > Dinomys branickii. The sequence continues at coordinate 39,516 of PVLD010008236.1, read as the reverse complement.
TCTGGACAAGTTCATGTTTTTTAATTCTTTGTATGTTCTAGATAGAATATCTTTGTCCAAGGGACAGCTGCTAGGGTTTTTTCCCAATTTGCAGGTTTTCTTTTTACTTTTCTGGTGATTTCTTTAGATGTGCAAAAACTTTTCAGTAAGATGAGGTCCCAGTTATTGATTCTTTGAAGTGTTTTCCTTGCAGTTTGATTTTTGTTCATGAACTTTCTTCCTACTCCTATGTCTTCAAGATTTTTACGTACTTTCTCTTCCAATAGATTTAGAGTTTCTGTTTTAATATTGAGATCTGTGATCCATTTTGAGTTGAGTTTGGTGCATGAGTTTGACATGAGTTTGGGTCTATTTTCAGTCTTTGGCAAGAGGCAAGCCAATTTTTCCAGCACCATTTATTAAAGAGGCTATCTTTTTTCCAGTGAGTTTGTTGGGCCCCTTTGTCAAATATTAGGTGGCTGAGTGTGTTTGTGGTTATGACTGCATCTTCCAGTCTGTTCCATTGATCCTCAGGTCTGTTTTTTAGCCAGTACCAGGTTGATTTTATTACAGTAGCTTTGTAGTATAATTTCAGGTCAGGGATCATGATTCCACCTGACTTGTCCTTGTTGCGCATGTTTGCTTTGCTATTCTGGGTCTCTTATGGTTCCGGATGAGTTTAAGGGATGTTTTCTCTAGATCTGTGATGTATGCTAATGGTACTTTAATGGGAATTGTATTAAATCTGTATAACAATTTTGGTAGTATGGCCATTTTCACAATGTTAGTTCTTCCTAACCACGAGCAGGGAAAGTTTTTCCATTTATTGAAATCATCATCAATCTCTTTTTTCAGAGTACTGTAGTTTTCATTGAATAAATCTTTTACATCCTCTGTTAGATTGATTCTTAAATATTTCAATTTCTTGGATGCTATTGTAAAAGGTATGGTTTCCTTAATTTCTCTCTCAGACTGTTGTTTGTGTATAGGAATGCTATTGATTTTCAGGTGTTGACTTTGTATCCAGCTACTCTTCTGAATTTGTCTATTAATTGAAGGAGTCTTCTTGTGGAGTTTTTGAGGTCTTCCATGTAAAGAATCATGTCATCTGAAAATAGTGATAGTTTTACTTCTTCCTTTCCTATCCTTATTCCTTTTATTTCTCTATCTTGTCTAAATGCTCTGGCTAATACTTGCAGAACTGTGTTGAATAGGAATGGTGACAGTGGAAATCCTTTTCTTGTTCCTGACTTTAAAGTGAAAGCTTTCAGTTTTTTCCCATTTAGTATGATGTTGGCTATTGGTTTGTCATAGATGGCTTTGATCAGATTGAGGTAGAGGCCATCTATTCCTATTTTTTCTAGTGTTTTTAACATGAATTCATTTTGGACTTTATTGACGCTTTTTCAGCATCTATTGAGATGATCATGTGGTTTTTGTCTTTGACTCTATTGATATGATGTAGTACATTAATTGATTTGTGAATATCAAGCCATCCCTGCATTCCTAGAATAAATCCAACCTGGTCATTGTGTATAATTTTCCTTATGATTCGCTGCATTCTGTTTTCTAGTATTTTGTTGAGTATCTTTGCATTTATGTTCATTAGGGAGATTGGCCTATAGTTCTCTTTCTTAGTTGGGTCCTTCTCTGGTTTTGGTATCAGTATGATACTTGACTCCAGAAATGAGTTAGGGAGAATTGCTTTGTTTTCAATTTCATTGAAGAGTTTGAGGAGTGTTGACATTAAATCTTCACTGAATGTTTTATAGAATTCTGCTGTGAATCCATCAGGGCCTGGGCTTTTCTTTGTCGGTAAGATTTTAATGACATTTTCAATCTCATTACTTGATAATGGATTGTTCAGGATTTTTGTATTTTCCTGGTTCAATTTTGGTAGTTCATACATTTCTAGGAATCTGTCCATTTCTTCTGAGTTTTCTATCCTTTGGGAGTAAAGATTTTCAAAGTAGGTATTAATGATCTTTGAATTTCTGTGGGATCTGTACTGATTTCATCCTTTTTATTCCTTATTGCATAAATTTGAATTCTTTCTTTTTTTGATAAGGTTGGCTAGGGTTTTATCAATTTTATTTATTCTTTCAAAGAACCAACTCTTTGATTCATTTATTTTTGTAGTGTTTTCTTCATCTCAGTTGCATTAATTTCTGCCCTGAGTTTTATAATCTCCTTCCTTCTTTGGGCTTTTGGTTTGGATTGTTCTTCTTTTTCTAGAAGTTTGAGGTGTAGAATTAGGCTATTTATGTGCTCTCTTTCTTTGTATGTGAGTTCATTGCTATAAATTTCCCTCTGAGGACTGCTTTCATTGCATCCCACAGATTCCAGTAGGTTGTGTTTGCATTTTCATTTGTTTGTAGGCATTTTTTAATTTGTTCTTTAATTTCTTGTGTGACCCATAGGTTATTCAGGAGGTTATTGTCTAATTTCCAAGTGTTTATGGGGTTTTTGGAGTTCCCTTTGTCATTAATTTCCAATCTCATTGCACTGTGGTCAGATAATATGCGTGGGATAATTTCAATTCTTTTGCATTCAGGTAGGTATGCTCTATGGGCTAGAATGTGGTCTATTTTAGAGAAAGACCCATAGCACATGTATTTTTAAACTTGTACTGGCTGTCAGGTATCGTATCAGGCAGGAGTTACTCAGAAACCCCTAGACAGTAACACCTTTTCTAGGAGACTGTGGCCCCCTCAGCTCCTTTCTGAAGGGTAAACAAGTAACATTCTTATTTTTCCAAAATAGCCCTTTTAACATTACTTCAATGAGACCCTATCAACAAAGAAAACATTAATACTTTAAAATTAACTGTTCCATCAGTTCTCATTTGACATCATGCTCTCCTGAAATAGATTTCTTTTGAAGTACTGATGTGGAAGAGTCTAGGCTGGGAGAGGTGTTGTGGCGAGCATAATCATGGTTGCAGAGGCACAAATCAGACATGCAGTGAGGTTCACCTCCTGGTCCTCTGCTCCCCCTCTGTCTCTTATAATTAATCCTTGTTTAGCAACATACAGCCTGCCTGAGGGTGATGAGATCTGAGAGATTTATGGATAAAAGCGAGTATGTCACTTAAAATCAGGGCAGGGAGAAGCATCCTTGAAAAGGAGGACCACATCCTTTGCCTGAACATCTCTGTGGTGGGAAAGTTCATTGTTTCACAAGGTAGAAACATCTGTTGATGAGCAGCTGGGGTGGCTAGAAGCTCCTAGAACATGGACAGAATAAAAGGGCACTCATGAAGACTGTTTTTGAGATCACCATTCAAAATTTTGTTGAATGAAAACCAAACAGGGGTGTAATTTCAGTAGGTCTCTTTCTACCATGTCTCCTGCTTCTGCTCTCTGAAACTAAACTAAAATAGCCATTTACTGAGGATTCATTATAATAAACCAAGCTGTTCTGAGTACTTTGCATGCATTAACATTTTAAATCCTCACAATACTCCATGAAGATGGTGTTATTACTTCCCACTTTGTCAATGAGGAATGAGGCACTCAGAAGTAACAAAGAGCACAAGTTCTTCCAGGATCGCTGGGGGATGTAAGGTATGGTTCTAGAGCTTTTATTTTCATTGTTCTAGAGATAGGTTGGTTCTTCCATTGTCCTCAAGGAAAGCCCTCTGAGCCCTATGCTCTACCTTGGGGCCTTCCCCTCTGCCTGTACCTCCTTTCTAGTGTGTTTTACTGAAATGTGATATTCCTGGCAAGCTGCCTGCACACAAACAGGCTTGAGTGCTGCTGAGTGTGGCTCACACCTGAAACAAGGAGCCTTTGCAATGTGCAGGGATGCACCAAAGTCAGGCATGCTAACTACCAATGAGCTGAGGACATGGAAACCTGCAAAGGGCAGGCTCTCCTCACTTCTGGACAGAGATGGGCAATGTTGACCTGGCAGGTGTTCTGAGCCCCTTGTTCTTGAGCCCTCAGTTGCCACAGCTTCCCTATTCCTGAGCCCTTAGTGTCACAATGGAAGACCATTAGGCTCCTTGCTCAGAATTTGAGCATTCTGAGGGCAGGGTCTGCTTCCCAGCTCCATAGCCACAGTGTCTGGACACACTGCCTTTAGGAGATACAGGTTTGAAGCTGAGCATCTCAGAATCAGAACAAATATGGTAGAATGGGTGGCACAGGCTGTTGCAGGAAGTTAGTACAAAGAAGATGTCTGTGATGTGTGTCTGTGGAGTCTTTATGTGTTGTGGGTTGGTTTGGCTTGGGAGTGTGGGGTGTTTCCAAATGTCAGTATAGGGTGTATGTGTGGGGAGTGTGGGTGTTAAGGGTGTGCTACATATGTGTCCTGGACATGTTGTGTGTGAGATCACTTTTGTGGGCCATGTGCATTGGTGCATCTATGTTATCTGCATATTATAAATGTCTGTGAGTTTGGCATGTTTCAGGTGTGAGTGTGATGTGTGCATGTGAGCACATACACCTGTCAGCTGTATGTTTGTGTCCTTTGCATATTTGGTAGTGTGCCAAACATATTAAGCACCTGATAAGCTTTTCCGTATCAACCCTGAAGACAACCTATGGGTAGATGCCCTTGATCTCCGTGTCACTGCTGAGGAAACTGAGGAATGAAGAAAAGCAATGAGCTAAAGTCATAGCTCAAAAGAAGCCAGGTTAATTTAGGTCTGGCCAACTCCAAAACCTGAGTGTCTAATCTAGTGGTTCTCAAATCAGTGATTGCATGAAAATTCCTTGGAAGAGTTAGTAAACAGACCCATGGGTTTCATCCCTACTGTGAGTTCTGATTATTAGGTTGGGGCGTGTTTCAAGATTTTTGATGTTATAACAAAGAAACATTGATGCTGCCGGTCTGCAGACTGACCTGAAAATCAATTTTATAAACATTTTAATACCCATGTAGAAAGGGCAAGACAGAAGCTTGAGACCAAAGTAAATGACTTTGGGTTATTGAATACAAATTGCTTTTGCCATCTACAGTTCCCAGGAAAAAAAATTTGAGAGATGGGTGAGGGAGGTTTTGTTATAAGGAATAGCATGCTATTAAAAAGGAAAAAACTGTTTTCCACCAAGAAACTGTTTCAATGTTTCTATCTTTTTAGTAGTCCCAAACAATAAGGTGGTATAGCTGTATTTTGTGAGGAGACAACAATGCTCTATTATTTTTTGTGTGCTAAATATGCTTCTTACAAATATTTATTCCTCATAAAAATACTATCTTAGTCCTCATACTCATTAGTGTTAGAGCTGGGAAACCAGGGTCTTTGGGATACTGAGTATCACTGTTGCTCTGATTGGCTTTGTAGCCTTCTATAAATTGGATTCAGTGATGCCTGCCTCATTGCATTTTTCAGGATTGCATGAAATAATTTGTGGGCAAACCTGACAATTCTTGGCACTTGGCAGTCTAGCATTGCTGATGTGCATTGTTCTTTCTCTCTCTGTGTCCTTTCCTCTCTATGTTCATCCCTCAAAGATCAGAGCACAGCAGAGAGGTAGGGATAATTGAAAGCTGACAGCCTCAAGCAAGGAGTCAGATGCCTTTGCCAGCTCTGCAGTTCTGATGATTGAGACTGATTGGGGTAAGAAGGAAATGGGGGAGCTTGCAAATGTTTCTAGTGTGATAATGAAATGGAGCACAGAGCAGCATGTATTTGTGGCCCCATCATCAGCTCTTACTGGAAATGCCCTAGGTTGAAATCAAGTGGTGCTGCCGACCTTGGCTGGCTCTGGTAATGTTAGGTATGACTGTGGATTTCTTGTAGGTTTGCAGTACATTTGGTAATCCTGGATTTGAAGGTCTGTCAGGTTGAAATGCTGTCTTGTAGAATTGATAGAACGTGATTCCCAGGATCTGCTGCATTTGAATTTGATATGCAGTCTTCTGCATCCTCAGAAATGATTCCTCACAGGGAATCCTTGCCAGAGCTGAGACACAGAGTCAAGGTTTAGCTAATCCTGTGTGCTGTGCTTCTTGGGAGCAGGGCTAGCAAGACTGTGCCGAGTGAAACTGTGATCTGAATCACATTTGATCCTTGAAGTGTCTTATGGGTAAGAAGAGGGGCTTTGCAAGGACACTTAAGTATCAACCACTGCTTGTTTGATAGTTGGAAAAATGCAAGTGTTCTCTTCCTTTCTCTCCTCCTCTTCTGCTTGCATTCTTTGTTTATTCTGGAATCCATGGGAACAGTTAGTTGCAAAACATATTGCAGGTACATGCCTGCTATCCTGCCAGGAATCCTAATTGTCCCCATTCCACATAATGGCAAACTGAGGCTTAGGAAAGTGAGAAGACTTAACAGACAATGCTCCATTAGAACATTCTAAAACTAGAAACTGGCCATATCTCAGAACTTCTCTGACCCTTGTTGTCTTATTTGCAAAATGGGGCAAAAACCTTCCTTGAAAAATTCTTACTGCAAAACAAAACAGGCTGGGAAAAAAAGGCAATGCATATAAAACATTGTTTAGCACTGTGGATATAGTTGGTGGTCAATAGTAAATACAGCTTCTTTTTGTGTGTGATCCTGTGGATTGAACCGAGGGCCTTCACATTTGGCTACATCCTCAGCTACTTATTTAACAAGGTTTCACTAAGTTGTTCAGTCTGGGCTCCAAGTTGTGATCCTTCTGCTTCAGCCGCCCAGAGTACTGTGATTCTGGGTGTGTGCTTCCATGTATCCCTCGTATCCACATGATCTCACGTACTCAGCAAAATCAGTCTCCTTGAGTGTCATTCTTGGTTTGTTTCTCATCTTACACTTGGGTTATTTTAATTTCATTTCTTTTGCATCATTTCAATACAGCGCTTTTGTAGTAGCCCTCAGGTCTCCTGGCTTGGAAGGTTAGTGGTCTGTCAACCTGCATTTACATCTGCCCAGCACATGCTCTTGCTTGGCTTCCCATGGTTGACAGCACCTACTCTTTCTCCTTGACAATCCAGTCACTTGCATGAAGTGTACCAACAATGGAATCATTTTCAATGGGTGCTACCATTTATTATTTTTTTGTTTTTTTTTAATTTTAAGAATAAAGGAAGAAAACATATTGACAGACAACCATTTACAAAATAGCCTAGGAACAATAGAAATAATACAGAGTTACAGACAAAGTGGTAGGAAATTAACGATGGTTGTTGTATTACCTATTGACATCTTTCAAGTGGTTTCTCAGGAAAACAAATAGAGACATGAAATAATGATCAAACAAGTAATCCATAACTGTTCCTTTGGGTAAAGCAACAGAAGACAGTAGCATGACTGTGAGCTGTCCTATATATACATACATACATGATTTTCCCTTCTTTCCCACACCCCAGTGACCCATTACTTTTGAGCATTTTCCTTTCGTTTCACAATGTTTATCATACCTCCTAGTTTTTATTCACTCTTTCAGGTTCTTACATTAGTGAGACAATATGTTGCTTACACATGCAGGTCTTATTTATTTCACTTATGAGTATGGTGTCTAGTTGTGTCCCATTCAACTCAGCTATTCCCCTTCTGGGTATTTTCCTGGAAAATCTATAAACATTGCATCACAGTGATATATGTGCACCCATGTTCATAGCAGCTCATTTTGTAATTGCTAAATTGTGGAAGCAACCCAAATGTCTGTCCATTGAGGATTGGATAAAAAAAATTGTGGTACTTTTATATAATAGAACATTACTAAGCTATAAAGAAAGATAAACTCTAGGCTTTTATTGAGTATTTACTACCTATCAGGACTGTGCAGAGTACTCAATATGGTACAGTTACTTCATCTTTCCGTCACTTGTCAAAGCTGTATATTACTACCAATCCTCATGTTACTGACTAGACTATTGGGACAGAGAAAAGGTAAATGACTTTCTCAAGGTCGCACAGATAAAAAGCAGGAAAGTAGAGCATTTGGATCATGAAAGGTGGGCTCATATCTGGGGTAGTGTGGTCTGTATCGGACTGAGGAAATGTCAGTGGATTGGCTGGTCTTTGGAGTTAGGACAGCTGCACCTGAGTCCTGGCCTTGTGTGGTATGAGTTGCATGATATCAACCATGTCACCTTATTTCTCTGTACCTTTTCTCTTAACAGGGACCCCGGAATGGTGGCACTGAGCAGACACATGCTGCTTCTCTCGGGCCCGTTGTTCTGATATCCCAGCCTGTCCATGTACTATTTGGTTCCTGTTGGAGAAACCAGGCCCCTGTCTCTGTTCAGGTGATATTGTCTCAGCTGTTAATTTCTCTCTTTTTCAGGTAATGAACCAAAAGGATCATGTGTGAAGTACAAGGAACGATTGAGTTTTCGGTAGAGCTGCATAAATTTTATAATGTGGATCTCTTCCAGAGAGGGTGAGTGTGCTTTGCAATTTTTATTTGTGTATGTGTGTATTTTATTTCATTTTTCATGGAAGAGGGAAAAGGGCAGATGGCATTGGGGAATAAACGAAGAAAGGATTTTTATTGTTGTTCTTGCCAAGTGGAAAATTCAAGCTTTAAGTGCATCTGAAAATGAGAGTGTATATTGACCAATGAGAGAAAATACTAATTTATCTCCTTTTTCCTGTGTTACCTTCTACATTCTCTCTTGTAAATTGCTTTTTTCTTGTGTGTCAAGCCTAAAGGAAAGTGAACTTGTGGGAAGTGAGGCTTGCCTGAGGAACTCTGATAACCATGTGTTAATGTGCTCAGTACTTTGGGGGGGCCATTTTTCCAAATTCATATATAGTAAAATTTTAGCCTAGGTCTTTCAGAGCCGAGCATGTCTGTATTTAGCAACACCTCCCTTAAAAACATAATAAAATATATTACTTTCATTAATTTGAGGTCATAGTCTGAAATACATGCATGATCTCAATGAATCTTCATTGTAGGCTCATCTCTCAGGCTCACTGTGAATAATAAGATGAGAGAGCAGTTTTGGCTGGTCTCAGCTGGTTCTGGTAAATTTGACCAGGTCTGCCTGGTCTCAGCTGGGCTTGTTCACAGGTCTGGAACCTTGGGTTCATGATTCTCTCCCTGTGGCCACCATCACCCTTCACTCGTCCTTATGGTCCTTCCCTGCCTGTGGTAACCATTATTCTATTTTCTATCTCAGATCAATATTTTAATTTCTACACGTAAGTCAGAACATGTAATATCTTTCTGGGCCTAGATTATTTCACCTAAGGAAATGTGTTCAAGGATCATCCACACTCCCTCAAATGACCAAATTTCTTTCTTTTCTATGGCTGAATAATAGTCCTGTGTGTGTGTGTGTGTGTGTGTGTGTGTGTGTGTGTGTGTGTCTTTTCTGATGTTTTGAGGAAAAATATCTGACATACACGAATCAAAGGAGAAAAGCTTTATCTGGGTTCATGTTTCAGAGTTTTCAGTCCTTAGCTGGGAGGCTGTAAGGCACAAGCATCATGATAGGAAAATGAGGCAGAGGAAGGCTGTTCAACTTGTGCCATCTGTGAAGCAGAGAGAAGGAAGAGAGCCTGAGGAGAACTAGGCAAGGTGATAGATCCTTGGGAGCCCAGCAGTCTGGGAGGCTGAGGCGAGAGGACTACAAATTCAAGCCCAATCTGGGGAATTTATTAATTTAGTGAGACCCTGTCTCAAAATAAAATTAAGAATAAAAAAATCAAGCTGGGGGATGTAGTTCAGTTATGAAGTGCTGGATTCAGTCCCCAATATTAATATATAAAAAATAGTCAGAAAAGAAAGGGTAAAGCACCAGATGCAGTCCCCCAGGTCATGTCCCCATGAGCTACCCAATGACACTCAGAAGTGCACTTTAATAGCCTTTGAGGCAGCTTTCAAGTTTACCAAGTTAACAATCAAGACTAAGTTTCACAGAACATTACATTTTGTTTATTCATCTGCTGGTGGACACCTAGGCTGATTCTGTATGTTAGCTTTGTGAATAGTTCTGCAATATACATGGGAGTGAAGCAATCTCTTTGATGTATTGAAATTCTTTCCTTTGAACATATAGATAGATAGATAGATAGATAGATAGATAGTTAGTATTGGAATTGCTGGCTCTTCTGGTAGTTGTATTTCTAGTATCCAGCAGGGCCTTGATACTATTTTCCATAATGGCTGAACTAATTTACAATGCCACTAACAATTTATGAGGGTTTCCCTTTATAATAGCCATAGCTCACTATTGTTTTATTTGTATTTTCTTGATGATTAATGATGGGAAACATTTTTTCATAAACTTCTTGGACATTTATTTGTATATCTTATTTAGAGAAATATAAACATCTATTGTAGTAGTTTAACTTTTGAGGCCATCCTTGGACTTTGCACAAAGCTGTCTTTAATGTGTTCTGCTAACTAAAGCAGGACTGGTGCCCATTTGGGGTTGAAAGTAGATACTGTCTCTTGATGAAGAGGATATGTGTGTGTACACGTTTATAATCTGCTGTCATATTGGACTCTTGTTTCTACTGGATAAGCTATGTAATTAATGCTTTGTGTAATGATGCCTCTTCCCTAAGGGGGGAGTGGGATCTGAGCAGATGGTTTTAGGGATGGGAAATGATTCTGGGAAGTGGACATCTAAGGGGTTCTGGTGAGAATCAGGGGTGGGGTTTAATGAAGCAAAGCTTTGTGCATTTTCTGGAAGCTCTGTTTCCATGGTTCACTTCTCATCTGGTCAGAAGTTTCTGGGAAGAGTGACAAGGTCCCTGGGTTGAGAGTCTGAGTGCCTGAGACCAGACTCTGTTTGAGCCTCTGAGGGGGGTGAGGGGATGCTTCAGCACATCACTCTGCTTTCCTCTTCAGGTCCCATATTTGTGAGAGCAGGAGCAGTTTGGGTAGGTCATGTGTCATCAACAGTTTTCTGTTCGTTACCTCCTAGCTTTTTATAACCAATGGCAGAAGCAAGCAGTACAGTCTGCATCTGCCAGAGGGGCAACCTGGGATTAGTGAGAACAAATCACAGCCTTATCCTGGCAAAGTGATGAAGGGGGCTGAAGGTAAGTCTTTTTCATGCAAAATCTTATTTATTTACTGACACAGAGTCCATGCTGGCTTCGAACACACCACAGTCTTCCTCCCTCAGCCTTCCTAGTGTGGGGATTATAGACATAAAGCACCATGCCGGGCTCAAAATCTTGAATAATTTTCAGTTACTTAAAGCTAGTCTCCAAGGTGGGCTTAGTCCTCCCCAGGTTGCAAAAGATCACCATGAGGGTGTGGGAATAAAATATTAGAACACCTCCCTAAAATTATTTTACCAAAAAGAGGAAAAAATGCTTCAAGAGTCACTAATCATTAGAATTCAGATTGCTCTGAAGACCCTGTTTGTTCATATGGTACATGGCTTTCAGTCCTATTTTAGTAACTCAGGTATCAAGACAAAAGAGAGAGCATCCATACCATGCACAGGTCCCCGTCACTCTCACATTGCCAAATACTGCGGTTTGTGTCTGGCTGGTTGTATATATCTGCAAATTTGTTCGTAGTTTTAAGTATACTAACCCTGGCTTAAGTACCCAATCCCCCTCTGACTTCTAAGGGAATCATGAACTGAATGTGATATTAATCAAGAGTGAATGGCAAATCGCAGGGAATGCTAGAAGGACACTAATCACACTCTTGCAAACATCTCTAGATACACACACTGAGATTAAAAATGGCAAGTAATCAGATCCAAAAACAAGCAGGCTGTGAGATTTGTACTTGTTTTGGAAAAACTGATATACAGAGTTGTAAGCATTATTCATCACGCGTCATCTTGTGTATTGAACTTTCAGGTATAGATGATCTCGTATAAAATAATCATCATTAGGAAAATGCTTCAAAATGAAACACCCAAAACATCAACAGACCCCCATGAAGCTCTGCAGGTGTTCGAAAAATAAATATGGAAACCATAACTTTTTCAGCAAGCTTACTGGTTGGTTTCAGCTATCCTGTTGGTTTTTTTTTTTTTTTCAGCTGTAACCTCAACTGACATGCAGATCACTAATGTTCAAAGGTGAATTAGAATAGACTTGATCTAGAATTTATAATCACTATATATATTTTAGTAAGAAGAAAAGGCAAAGGATTCCATTAGTACATGAAATATCTATTTTTAAACCATGAATTATTATATCCTTATCTTATTTCTCAAAATACCATTTTTATACTTCTGGTGCCTGTTGCATATAGTAAAATCATGCAAAAACATGATTTATAAATAAATATACATATATTGGGTTTGCACGCCCACAGACGTGTGCACATGTAAACATGCAGATAATTAGTAGTTGGAGACCACACTTCTAGCAAATCAGCAAAAGGCTCGCCAAATTCTAGCCCTTAATGCCAACCTTTCGCGATTCCCAGGAGTGTACTGCACTTAGGCATATGCTTCAGGTGAGGAGAAGAGGGTGTAGGGTGTATGTACAGGTATTCTTCATGTCAGCTACTACTATGGGCAGATTCAGGTATGGTTTGTGGAAAAGGAATTAGACTTCTCAAGGGGATGGAGTTTGTTTTAGGACCCATAAAGTCAGATCAGCAATGAGACATTTAAGTTAAAAACCACTAGGCCTTTGGATCCTGCCTTCAGGGAGATATGGGCAGGCTGGACAGGATTCTAGATCTGCCAGGGAAGTTCCAGATAGACATGATCCCTGATGCTCCTGAGGTACAGATTTTTCTATGATGAATCCCACAGGAGCCGTGCTTAGAATGAAATGTAATTACTTTACTCAGCAACGGTTCTGTGGAGAAGAAATGGCTGCAGTCCAAGCACAGTGGGCAGTGTGGGGCCCTGCAGCAGTGTGTGGAGGAAAGTGAATGAACTCCTATTCTCAGTGAAGAAACAAAATGTAGTGCTCGGGGAAGCTGGTTCATTTATAGTGTGTTAGACAGTGTGATTAAATGTGCACTGTAGTATAGGGTCATTAGGATGGTGTGTTACCTTTCCACTACTATAGCAAATACCCGAGACAATTAATTAATAAAAAAGAAAAAGTTCATAGAAGTTTCTGTCTATGATTTGCTGGCTTCAGTGTTTTGGGCCTATGGTGGCACAGCGTATCATAGCAGAAGCACAAAACAACTCCACCTATATTTGGGAAGTGAGAAACAAAGAGAAAAATGAATTTGATAGCCCCCCCCATGGACATGTACCCAGGGATGTAAAGCCCTCACACTAATCCCTTCTTAGACATTCTGCCCCTCCCGATAGTACAAATCTGCCCTAAGCTTTTACTCCATTGGTCTTTAGAGATATTCCAAGTAGTTATCATAGCATTTCACTCTGGGCTGCAAAGACTCTTGTCCCTTGTGAAAGGCATTTTTTCCATCCTCGGAGTCTCACATTCTTAACTATTCCATCATATCTCAAAAGTACAAGTTCTAAGTCTCTTCTGAAACTCGAGACAAATGTTAACTGTGAGTTTATATAAGCATAAACCAACAAGAGATTTACAAATTTTCCTGGTATAATTATGGGACAAGCACAAGGTAAACATTCCAGTTCCCAAAAGTAGGAACAGATAAAATAATAAAAGGGGATTGAAACAAAGCAAGCATCCCTCACCTCGAGCAAATGTTAACTCTGACTTCTTCGTCTCCAATGCTGCGGCAGATACAGACTCCCAAAGGTTTGGGAAGCTCTGCTCCAACCGCCTTTCTAGCTGCAGTCCACCTGACCGCTCTCAGGCAAGTTCGCGTGTTGCCTGCACCTTCTCATGGCAGTTGTTCCATATTCCTGGCACCTCTTCCTTCCTAAAATCTCCGCTGCAGGTTTGGCTTCACTCCATAGGGCCAGGTATTGCCTTGTAAAAGGTTGTTTGTGGAACTCTGATCCTGCAACACAAAATAACATCTGAAATCTTAGAGAAAGCCACTGTGACACCAAGACCCTTGCATTCTGCATGCCTATAAAACCAACGTCATGTGGATATTACCAAGTTGTTTCTGGGCTAAGTTGGTGTTCAGCTGCAGCAGCCACTGAGTCCCTTACTGGGATAGTAGCTTCTGGGATAGCAAGTTGTACCAGAGTTCTCATCTCAAAATGCTCTGACCTGGAAAGTCTTTTAAGCCAGTCTACAGTCTGTGCTGGTGGTGGCCTTGGAGAATCCTAGCTTTCTCTAAAGGCATCCTGTGTATTATTCCAATGTGAAGCACCCTCCTAGTCCAAACCACCATGTACAATTTCATTTTTCTGCCAAAGCTGCCTATCTTTTAAATGGTTTCTCTTTGCTTCTCTTTGCTCCCAATTTTCACTATCAATAGGGCTAAATACAGTCAGTAGTACCCTGCTGGTGTCTGGTTGCTTTGGTACATTGATGTTTCCTCCACCAGATAAACTAGTATCTCACTGTTAAACACAGTCTCACACAAAGTCTCAGAACATGGACAAAATGTAGCCATGGAATCACTTTCAGTATAGAAATGGTAGCCCTTAGGCCAACTGTCATTCATCAGCTTTGTCTCTACTGTGTGCATTCCTGTCACCATTCTGGGTTCTGAGCCCCGACTGGGATTGCCTCTGAAGCTCTTCTTATAGCACATTAGGTTTTCTCTAGTGAGTCTTCCAAACTTTTCCAATTTCTTTTTTATAAAACAATTCCAACAGCTTTCCATGTCATCAAGTATATAGTAACAGCCAATTCCCTATCTCCTGGTACTAATTTTCCATCACTCTAATTAAATACCTTGACAATCAACTTAGAAAGAGTAAAGGATCATTTTGGCTCATGGTTTTTGAAGTTGTAGTGCATGGATCATTTGGCCCAGTGGCTTTGTGCTCTTTGTGTTTTTGAAGGATGCATCTGGAGACCCAAGCCTGGTGTTCCAGCTCATCATTCCCTACTCAGGCCAAAATAGAACCCTGTAAGGGAGTTTCTGAGTTACTGAGTTGCAAGTCCATGGCTATACACTTGGATTATTGTCTGAGAGTTTTCTCTGATCAGGAAGTTACTTGCACATTTTTGTTTATGGGAGAATTTTCTGATTCCAGAACACGCACCGCCCTTTGATGATGTTTGCTTTGAGCAAACAGTCAACTTGTATTTATCCAAAGCCTATTTACTGGAGCAAATCCTCAGAGGGAAAGCATGTCCTCAAAGCAGTTCACAAATTTCATGAGGTATCATTCCTGTGTTTGGCAGTAAGACTCATGCTGACAAGAGGACAGGGGCAGAGAAGTACAGGAGAATGTGTCTTTGGGTATCAGACTTGAATTTGAAGCCAAGCTCTGCCACTCATGAGATCAGAGGACATGAGACTATCCCTTGAAGCAACAGTGGCTCAATATTTATAGAGTGTAAAGTGGTGACAGACAAGACTTTGTAGTGGGTAGCACAGCATTGCGTTACTAAACTTAGCATGGTACCTTGTATCTCTAGGTACCATGTACCATATAAATTGTCACTATTATTGCTACATCTTTGCCTCTGATACGTCCTCAATAATATTGAGTTCAGTGCTACATTGAACTAGATAGTGAGACCCTGTCTCAAAAAAACCAAAGAAATAAAAAATAATATCAGTGCAGTTACTCAAATAGGTGGATGTGGTCACATTGTTTTCCTGTTAAAACCCTCTGTTCCTTGTTCTCAGTCTCTCACCTATTTCTCAAATCCTAAATGATTTGACCTTAAACTTCTTCATCTTACTATCAAAGATTTAGGTTGTTCTTGGTCCTCCTCCCCTTAGGATATGCCTCAAAAATTCCTCCCTATGCAAGATCCAGGTCTAGTACATTCTCCTCCAATCCACTCCTGTTGATTGATATTTACATTCCGTATCCACCCCAGGTTTTATTAATGTCTATATTTTCTATATTCGTAAGGCATATCTCTTTAATAAGATGTTTTGTTCAGTCACCCACTCATAATCCATTACTGCAGGCACAGTAGGCATTTTCTATGGCATTATGCTTGGAAATATCAAGACAAAAATGGAATCCTTGCCCTCAAGATATTTACCAGGCAATAAGGGAGACAAACGCATCATAGAAAATGGCTATGCTGTGTGATAAGCTCTGTCACCAGAACAGAGGTAAGGTACATGAAGGGACACAGAAGGATTTGCTTGTTGCTGACAATGTGTTTTTTATTACACTGAAGGTGATAGGAGTGCTAGTCTCAACTATCAACTTTCTTAGAATGCAGAAGGGCTAGCAAAGGGAATTTTGGAGATGTTACATGTAGCTTGTTTCCTATAGTAAATGTAAATTATTTAAGCATGTGGATTAGATCTGATTGACTTCATTTTGCCAGTGTCCAGCCTAAAACCTGGTGCACAGTGGAAGAGAAATGTAAGATTTTGTTTGATTGGCTTAGCCTTCAGATTGCTGCTTTTGTAACTTCTTCACTTACAGGTGGGAATGGGCTGACGTGCATCTTCCTTAAATGATATTAATAAAAAGAAGATAGTTCCTATTTCCCAAGGCAGTATATTGTTTAAATCAGTGCTACTCCGAGTATGACCAGTGGACCTGCAGGGTGACCCTGGAGATTGTTTGAAATGCAAATTCTCAGCCTTTGCCTCAGACCTACTGAGTCTGAACCTCAGGAAATCGTGGATAATCTGTTCTCCCAATAATTCTGGCAGAAAAGCACAAGATGTGCTGCTAAGAGTGTTTCCATGATATCTCAACATTGGGCCTATAATGTAATTGTCTGGAGAACTCAAAATTCTACACTTGTGACTAATTAAACAAAAAATCTGCACAATGGGACCGAAGTACTGCACATATTAAAGTTCCCTTCATGATTTCCAGGTTGCAAATGATAGGATTAGAGTGAAATGAAGATTTCACGTGTCAAGATTTCACTGCCTTTCTTTGTAAACCACTTTGGGGTAAAGCAGATGAGATCTGAGTTCTTCTTTATAGGGTAACGGTGACAACTCCAGCAGTACAAGGGTCTTTTCTCCCTTTGCATGTCCTTCTACTGGAGAGATTTGCAAATTTTGTGTTAGCTTTTCAGCATGGTGCTGGGGGCAAGAAATCAGGAAAGAAGATTTTATTTCAGAGGTAGCATAATTTTCTTATAAGAAAATGCTTTTAGATGAATGATTACCTGTGAAACCCATTATGTGCATGTTTGTAGATCATCAGTATGTATTTATAACTCATTTATATGTATAAACAAGCATGCATCTTCATTTCTAACACTAAGAGCTACCATTTTCCCTGACTGTGAATTCTAATGTAATTTTCAATCTTATTTTAGGAAAAGCCTCCAAACTAAACCAGTTTCCCTTTTCATTATTTCATGTTCAGATTCTTCTCTTGTCTTCCCTTTAGGCCTTCTCTGTAGTTGAGAATTCTGAAGATACCTACATAGAAGTTTTAGATGATTTTCCCGAAAAAGTCTGTTCCTATCTTCAGAATCTTACAAAAAGGATCTATAACCAAGTATCATGAGATCTTATGTAAAAGTTCAAATGCACACAGATATGTGAGGATTGAAATCTCCTTTGAAGAAATGCACATGCCTTTTCTCTATTGAATTTAAATGGTGGAGCTACAGGTCAAGCGATTCCTGAAAGAAAATGCCACATTGCATTTCTGCCCAACATTTCCCACCACTGCATAATGCTCCGCGACAGCTAGCTCCCCTGTGAAATTAGCTAAGCAGCCCTGATGTGTCTTAATAGACTCAGAAATACAATTATCCCTGCCTGCCAGAGATCAATTAATTGATTTGTCAGGATCTGTCAGAAACAATTCCTTTTTCTTTTACTTCTTTTATTAATATATGTTGAGATCCTTTTCATTCCTCCCCATATTTTTAAAGTAGTGAGGATTACAAATGTCTGCGAGCCCACTGAACCTCCATTCCTGCAGCACAAAGAAGCCGCTAAGGCAGAACACAGAGGATGGTTGAGATGGACCTGGAGGTGAGCCTTGTCAGGGCTCTGCAGGGGAGCGGTGCTGGTGCAGAGCCACCATCGTAACGAAGGGTCACTGAGAATAGTTAGGACACACCGGCGAAGTGCTGGATTTACACTACTTCAGACTTATAACTTTCCAGCTGCACCAAACAGTTCATTCCCTTTGTTTGTACTTAAGCCGGCCTGAAATAGGAGAGTATTTTGTGTTTTTTTTTTTTTTTTTTAACTTGTAGCCAGGACTCTGTAGTACAATGGCAAGTTCAATGATCTCTGAGCCTTCCCTTCTCCAAAATTCCATAAATATTATTTTAATGACAATTTGATCTCCCTCCTGCCATTCTTATCATTGTTCCTATGAATTGTGAACAGACTTTAGTTACTGTCTTAGTTACTTTTCTCTCTCAATGCTGAGATAAATTATCTGATGCCAAAATTAAGGAAGGAAAGGGTTATTTAGTTCACAACTTTTGGAGGTTTCAGTCCACCAAGGCAGAATAGTGTGGCAGAGAAGCGACAATTTACGGAGGCAGAAGATGGCAAAAGCAAGAAGAGCAAAAAGGGAGGAGCAGAAGGGGCAGCCTCTCTCCCTCCCTTACATTGTATGCGGGCTCCCCACCCCAGGGTGGGTGTAGCGCTCACACCTGTAATGCCAGCTTTGGACCATAAAGCAATCACAAACTCTGGAAGCCCGTCCCATGACTGTGTGGAGCTTTGGGGGGACATCTAGACCCAAATCTAACAGTCACCCAAGTGCTTATGTACAGTCACACCGGGGATTATTTTTCTAGCAAATCCACATCAATATTAATGACTTCCCTGTCCCATTTTTAGTTCATTTGCCTTTTAATCTGTGATTTCATGAGCTTGCTGCTTTGAGCCTTTTATCCTCTTAACTCCTGGCTGAGGACATGCTCAGCAGGCAAGGAAAAGACCTGTCCAAATGTCACATGGAGTCTTAAGAGATGTAAATACCTCTAGTAAATTCATGGCCACCCACAGGACCTAATTGCCTGCTGGTGGAATCAAAGGCAGAGAAGATACCCTGGGGAATATGCTCCTTTTTAGTTTCTACTCTGAAAAAAAAATGAGCTCTGTGATTTTGGCACAAATCTCTTAGGGAGAGTAAAAGGCATGTGGCCATGAAGGCTCTATACTGGGAAAGCACAGAAATGTAAGAGGCTTGAGTCTTGGTTGTAGTTCTGTTTCCTCTATTACTAGTGGGGTGTTCATGGGAAAGTTACTAACCTTCTCTGATCTTATTTTCCTCATTTATTTTGCAGACTATTAGAGACTGATAAGATAATTTTTATAAGGTATCTAGTAAAACTGAGACCCCAGCCTTGCCATACGAGCCATGAAGGCTTAAGCCCACCATAGTCTCTGTGCGACATTGATTGATAGAACAAGAAGGATAGGGTCACCAAGCTGCAGGGAGATCAATCATGAAGTGTGTGTGTGTCCTGTTTCTGCTGTAGGGTTGCATTTTGCATGCAAAGAGGGCTATAAAATAATATAAGCAAGAGAGTTACTTGATCATGTGTACTACAGAAATGTCATTTTGGAGGCAGAGAAGAAGGCAATTGAGTGATGGAGGTGGTGGAAGTGATGGCCGTAGCTCAGAGAATAAAGAGCTAGGATATACTGAGGAGATGGAATCAGGGGACCTGGTACTTCTACACTGTGTAGAGTGGAAAGAATGTCACAGGAATGGCCAGCTGCTCCCTAGGGTGAGTTAGTTGGTACCATTGAGGAGGAGGCGGGCCAAGAAGCACAGCAGCTGAGTTGAGGGCAGGAACCTGGAGGGAGTGGGATCTGTGTCCTGAGTCCAGCTGGCCCTGGAGTTGGGGTTCCTTGGCCAGGAGCATAGCTTGGTTTGGCTGAAATCACGTGACTGCGTGACACCTGCAAAAGCTTTGTGAGGTGGACCATGTGCCAGAGTCTAGGATAGCTATTCATTGGAGGCTGTTGACAGTTCCCTGAGCTAGACAGTATTAGTTTGATTTTACAGAGAAGTCCAAAGTCCAAAGTCATCTGCTACGCTATAGGAGAGTCAGGGTTTGAACTGACAGCTGTTTTCCGCAAAAGCAAGTATTATCAACACTCTTTAATTCTATTGGCAAAGCCAGACTCCAAAGAGGACATTCACAAGTATATGAAAAAGTGGCAAAATTGCAAAAGCATTTGAGTCGGAATTGCTGGGAAGGAGAGAGGACGAGCATGATGCAGAAGGCATAGAATCCAGTGAGAGCTGAAGGAGGCACATTCTGTGGGCAAGTGTTTTAGAGAAACAAAGTATTTGAGGACCAGAAGCAGATCATAAATTTGGTCTCAGGTGGTCAAGACTAACTTTGCCAGAACAATTTGTCTGATGAGAAGGAAGCATCATAGAGTTTCATTGGAGGATATCACACCAGGAAACAGGCACCGCAAAGATTAAAATGGATGAGTATGACAATACATGGGCTTCGGGGAATAGGGTGTATATCACACTGTTTAATTTTCTTTATGCATGAATACGGAAGTGGAGCTCAGTTAGAGTAGACACTGCCTTCTGTAGACAGCTGGGTGGTGGAAGAATCCTCGCAGGGTCTTTGATTTCCTGCTTCCTAATCAAGGCCTTTTTTCTTTCCAAACCAAAATATCCCAAAATATTTAGTGGAACTTGAAGTCTGAGATACAGTTATTCTCTTTGGATTTTTCCTGGAACGGTATTTCCTATATCGTTGTATCACATATGTGCATGTGTGTGACAGTGTGTGTGTGTGTGTGTGTGTGTGTGTAGATAACTCAGAGAGTTCCCCATACAAACAACCCAAAGATGTCCTTGCAGATAGTGGCCATCACCCCCATGCTGCCTCCCTCTCAGCCATCAGAGGGATTTGTTTCTAAAATTGCATGGAATTTGACTGGATGAGAGGGTTGGAGTGGGAGGTTGCTGTGTGTCTTGTTTAGCCACTCGCTTTTGAATAATGACCTGCGGATATTGATTTACATGAAGGACGTCTACTGCTACCTCTTGACATTCAGTGCTCTGTGCAGCAGTTTACACACACTCTTCTGCACCTTTGCAATGTGAAAATGGGACACTTCCCATTGAGGACACAGGAGGTACAGAGAGCTTTGCTCGGTGGCTGGGATTTTAGCTTGCAGTGAATACTGAGTTCAGATTTTGGCCTCAAAACTCTGGAGTCATGTGGTCAGAGAGAGGCTATTTTACTTGTTCTAGTGGAAAAGCAGAGTCTTGTAAACAAACGACAAAAACAATGTGCCCCTGAGATGTTCTAGCTCTCACTTAGGTGCGGGTTGTTATCCATCCTGCTCCTCCCTGTGGCTGCTCAGCACTTTGTGGGAGGGAGCACCTCAGGACTGCATGGGAAACCCAGGAATCAAGCCTGCATCAGGCTCACTCCCAAGCTCATATTTTCTCGTACATGCTCTGCATTCTTGGCTCCATTTCGCTCCTCTTATCCTGATGAAAAACCACATATATGAGCCTCTAAACTCCTCTCTGGTGGGATTATTCATCTACCCACATAGGCACTTGTTCATTCACTTATTCCTTCATTTATGCATTCATTCACTCAGATTCACCTATCCAGTCTTCCTTTCATAGTGCATATATGAACAACCTACATCAAGTGGTGGAGAATATAAAAGTTGGGAGGAAAAGGAGTAAAGAAATAAAGAACCAGACTATGCCAGGCATTTACTCTATGTCCTTTGGTTTAATTAACCTTGAGAAGCAGACTTTATCTTTCTGTTTTGCACATGAGCAGGTGCCTTCAACCAAGGGTAAAGCAAAATATCTTACACAAAGTCATGCAGGCCACTCTTGGGGATCAAAGGTCTCATCCAGGTCTGTTTCACTTCCAAGTCCACCCTCCCTCAGAAGGCATACTGCTTTCCTTTCCAAACCATACCGACTGGGTCCCTATCTCCAAACATGTCCAGGCTTTATGACACAGTCAAAAAAGAAGAAAACTTAGAGGTACACCTGCGCTTTTGCTTCAGCCATATCACAGGTATAGTGTGAGTGTGCGGGTGCCCATCTGGTCATCTTGGCTCCTGCTGCCTAGTGATGGTAACTGGGCAGCACTGTGCATGGCCTGCACCTCTCTGTTCAAGGGAAATGTCTGAGGCAGTTTTCCTTTCTATGTCAAGGCCAGGAACCCAGGGAAATGTGCTAAGAAACCTGAGGTCTCTAAGGCCATCAGATTTTATCCTGGTTGTCTGTCACAGGGGGTAGAGGAGAGGACTCAGAGCGGCCAGAATCTTTTTGCCATCATAAATAGTTTCCTAGAAGAAACACAGTTGCTCTCGGTTGCTCTGAAGATCAGAACAAAGACTCTGGGAATGATAGGAAGGTAGGTTTATACTCAATAGCAGGAAATGTGCTCTAATGAAATCACCTTCAATGGACAGGCTGGCTGTGAGCAATCATAGAATGTTCTCATTCATAAGTAAATGAGCTCGGGATGGGTGATATCTAGCAAAGCTACCTGTCTATCCAAAGAAGTTGGTGAAGGATTAGGCCAGAGGCCTTCCAACATTTTCATAGTTGCATTTTCTTTGCTCCTGTTGAATCTTACAGAAAAAATTTGACATGTAAGAGAAAAGGCTGTAGCTACTGTAGCTGTCATTTCCTTAAGGGACAACCACAGGGCTGTTCTTTTTTTTTTTTTTTTTTTTTTGAAACCGGGACTCAAACTCAGGACCTCACTTGCCAGGCAGAAGCCTTGCTGCTGAGCTATAGTACCAGCCCTAGTCAGGTCTGCTCTTGGGCAATGGGGACCCTGTTTTACATATCTGAGCTATTGGAATAATACTCTGAAAAGAGTAGTAATATCTTAACCAACATTTACTGAGAACTCACCACGAGCCTGGGACTGCAATGAGCTTTACAATTACTATCTTATCTCGTTATTAACCTCCTGGCATCAGGACTGTAGTTCTATTGTAATTTTCTAAACAAGGGAACAGAAGGCCGTAAACTGATGTGGGTTTAGAAACACCAGTAGTCTGCAGAAGAGCTTGGCTACATGTTATTTGATCACAGTGGAGGACCCTCTGTGCAGAGTCATACCAGTCTCTTATTTTCCCAGAAGTGGTGTGTCTGACTCCACATTCACTGACCTCCCCTGCTGATCAGCAAGCAAAGTGAATGGGGGTGACTGAAACTGCTTGTCTGATCACCTGAAAAGAATGAAAAGAAAAACGTGAGGGGATTGCAAGATAGCTGTTAATAATAAAAGCGATAAGCTGTCTCCTTTGGTGGCGTGTAGTCATAATTCAGCACCATTTTTTCCTCTTGCCTCTATTTTTCTTATGACACGTCTGTAGTCTGGGTTCCTAGGCATGATGTCCCTGCAGAGATTCTGTCAGACTTTGTGGCCTCAGGATTATAGGTGCTGATGTTGAGACAAAGGGCTCCAGGCTTCCTACAAGAATTGTCCTCTCTCTCCTTATCTTCCTGTGAGCAAGTTGTGGGTTTATGGGTCATTGTTCCACAGTAAGTGGTGCCTGTGTTCTGAAGTGCTGAGCTTGTACTCTTCTATCCAGTAGGTGTCTCAGGTTATGGTCTTGCTAAGTGTGGACATGATGACTCTGATAGCACTCTGAAATGTCTGCCTCCACCCCAGGGCAAGCAGCCAGCTCCTTGTGGAGAAGACACAATTCCACCACAGATGTACCTTCATTCTTGCCCAACTCAGTCTTTTGTTCATTTCACTGATGAAACTGTCATCAAAACCTAGGTACTAGTTAGGGCCTAGCTATGAGGGGCCCAGAAGTAGTGAACACAAGACTTTTTTCTTGAGCTGCTAAGGCCTCATGATAGAAACAGGCGTAATAGTTCAATGTCATTGTGGCAGACATAATAGACTCTTGCTACCTGCCAACTGCTCTGTTGAGGATGTTCCACTATCTCATTTAATCTGTATAGAAAGCAAGACAAATTCTATCATATCCATCTAGAGTGGGGCAAAGGCAGCTGCAGAGATTGTACATGATGGTATGGAAGCTTTTGCAAAACAGAATCTTGTTTGCCTTTAAGGATTCAAGAAGGAGGCAGAATAGAGCTTAGAATCCCTTCCCTGCTGATTTTGGTATATCAGGTGTGATAGCTGGATGATTGGATTGCTTGGGTGGTAGGGAGAGACAGTAGGCAGAGTTGCTGGGTTAATATCAGTGTCCTCACATGAGGTATCCAGCAGGCTTGGCTGATGAATTAAGAACCTTGCGTTTTAAGCCAGGCATTTCCACTGTGCCTCTGGAAGTGACTTGCAGCCAGCCTTCCACTCAACCTGTCCATCCAGAACTTCCCAGAATTCAGTACATTCTATTACCTCCAACCTGTACCCCTGACCGTGCTTCTGCTGGGAGCACACTTTAGACCTGCACTGTTCTTTTAGCTTTCTGTCACTTCTCAGAGGCTCCCTGTTTCTGGAATATTATGATGGCTTGTGCTGGGTTAGGATCTTGCCCAGCTGCCAGTTGCCATGACATTCATTGCAAACCAGCTCTCATCACAGCCTGTTTCTCCTTCTTGCCACTCTGGCTGCCTCAGAGTGGGGCTCACGGCAAGCTGGTTTATAAATGGATGGTTTGGGTTGAAACACTTTGAGCATCCTCATCCATTTATCCAGCAGTAGAACAGCACAGTGTTTATCAGTGTCCACGGTGTGGCCAATTTAGTGTTGGAGGCTGTGTTCCTTATATGAGACCCAGACAGAACCATCCCTACTGCCATGGAACATGAATCCAGGGGGAGAAGAATCATTAAACCCAAAGTCTCCTTTCCAAGTAGATTATTCTATTTGAAATATGTGCTAGGATATAAAATCCAGTTGACCACAGAAAGCCTGGCAGCACACTCTTAATTTAGACTGAGGGCTCAGGAAAGTCTTCTATGAGGAGGTGACATTGAAGAGGAGGCCTGAAGGTTAATTAAAGAGAGCCAACTATAGTGGGAGGAAAGAAGCTAAAGAAGGCAGGTCAGGAGCAGCTTATTTCAGAAAATGAAGCAAGGCTGCTGTCACTTCTGCAAAGTTGAGCTGTGGCCAGATTGTACATGGCCCTGGTGGTCCACAGAGGATCTTCAATGGCATGACATGGGGCAACCTGCCATGGCAAATTATGGGCTTCCATGCAAGACTGAACTCAGAGTCGTTCTTGACACTGTTTCTGCTCTCTTGACACTTACTTAATTTTTTTGAATCTTTGGAAAATGGATTTAACTTACAAATTCATAGGATACCCAAAATCTAGCCACACTCAACTCCACTGCAGCCATCTCAGCCTAAACTGCTGCCCTCTTTCACCTCAATCCATGGCCTTGCCTCCACCTAGTCTTTCCGCTTCCTCCCTGCCACACCGTTGTCCTGAGAGCAGCCAGAGGTCCTTCTGAAACCTACCGCCTCCTCAAGCAAAGCCTTCCAAGAAGCCATCCAGAACAGAAGCTCTAGTCGTTGTGATGACCCCCATGGCCCTCCCTGATTTGGTGGTCCACCTCCTGTCCTCCCGGACTCCTTCAATCTAGCTTCTCAGGACACCTTCCTGACCTCCGGCATGGTCCCCAGGGCCTCTGTGGTAGTTCTTCCCCCACCTTGAGTATTCATCCTCTGTGTTTGCACAGCACCGAGCAGCCTCCCTGAGACCTTGCATAGCCTTTCCTAACTACACTGCAGCACTGCAGCTTCCCCAGTCAGATTCCTCCCTCCATTCATCATTTCTTTCAGCACTCAGCGTACGCAGCAAATGAGAAATGCTTTGTCCTTTAGATCCTGCTAAGCTGTAAGCTGCACAAGGGCGAGTGTTTGCATCTGTTCCCTTCTCTGCTCAGTCTCTGAATTTAAGATGCTACCTACCACATAACGAGTGTCCAATCACATTCAGCCAATGGAACAAATGAAGCAGAGGGGAACACAGTCTGATTACCATTTTAAAAGACCTCTCTGTTAGCATCCCCTGCCACTTCCCAGATTAACAACATACCATACTTTTTCTTCACTCAGTTTCTCTCCTTTACCCATTTCTCTTGGAGAAAGGAAGGTCTTGCTTCCACCTGAATCCACCTGAGTAGGTGGATGATTGGATTTAACCCCTGAGTAGGGGTTAAATACTACAACAATATCAAGTGAGTGGCTTATTGAACTCCTGAGCTATAGGCAGAGGCTATGATCTGGGAGTCAACGTGGAAATAATCCTTCTGGGCTCTTCAGTAGTTGTGTTATTGCAGAGCCCAGAGTGTGACAAAGAGATTTGTCTAGCAATGGAGAAGCATGGGAATCACAAATGGAAGGAGTTTAGGGATCTGGGAGCAGCTGATAAACTAACCATAACATGGTAAGGGTGGCATTTGGACTGAAGATGTCCCATTTCTAGGAAGGACAGGAAGTAACAGGAGGAAGATATGCGGGATGAAAAGGTCAAAGGGCACTAATGTCTAATGTCAAAGATCAGCCCAGCACAGGAGGGTAGCGCAGCAACAGTCTGGAAGGACCATGGCGAGCAAGAAGCTCCCTCATCTGCCTACTACTCGCATGGTGTTACGAGCCTCAGAAATAAGGATTCAAGCGGCCACAGTCCTTCATGAAGCAGGATTTTGTTCTGGGTCAGGAGGTGCTATGGATACTTCTGGAGCTGGCTGCTTGTGAAATGGGAGCTCTGGGGGTCTCAGGGCACAAACAGGGAGGTGACAGAAGGGTAAGGGTCTCATCGGGAACAGGGGAGAGAGCTTCACCGGACACACAGGTGGTGGTAGATACCGGGGAAGGGCGGGAGAATAGAGGGTGAGAGACCACAGAGCTCATCTGTTGTGGGGCACCCTGGTGGTCATTTGTTTAGTACAGATAAAGGAATTGTCTGGACTCTTCAGATCCCCTGTGTGGCTGTGAACAGAGCACAGGTGGGATGGAGTTAGCTCAGAGCTATTTTTTTTTTGCCCCAAGTTCCCTCTGTGGTCCACTTCTGGGCTGAAGTAGAGTTCTGTGTCTGAGAAGCTGAGGTCAGCGGTGACTCTGGCTTCTTGGGCTGCTTATGGCAGCTGTATTGGGCAGAGCAGTGGTGGTGAGAAAAGAAGAAGCAAATTTGTGCTCCACTCTTCCTCCTGCCTGCACAGCTCTAGAATGGGAACCCGAAGCTTCTGAGAGCCCCGCGGTGTTGGCCGCCATCGTGTGCTTTCAGCGCTCAGTCCTGGACTTTCTTTCTCTCTGGGGCCTCATCCAGACACGCCAAACCAGTGAAGCGCCGCATAACAGGGCCTTGGATTCTTCAACTTTTCCTGATGGGAGAAGCTTTTAAAGGAGAAAAATAACATGCTTTAGGGACCAATGCACTTCTACTGCAATACACTGCTGACATCTCACCGTGTGGGCTTTTCTACACTTTTCTCAATCCTGTACCCAGCTGTTCTTTCTGCTGACTGCCAGCCATCTGCACTGATGTAGGGTCAGCACTGATTGATATATCCTAGTCTCCACCATCCACTCTTTCCTCTCCTGTTGGCCCAAAAGCATGGTGGTGATGCTCGCTGTCGGCCTTCCTTCTAAAACACCCAATCTCACTCCAAGGAGAGAGGACCATGGAGGCAGTCAGGTGGGAGGAGGCAGCATGCATTGGTGATTTGTAAAAATGTACACCTAGTTTCTTAGACATGCTGCAATTGCCTTATTAAATCTGAATGAATTCTACCTAACCAGTTAACATGTACATGATTACTTAGGGTTTTACAAATATATACAGCATATCACATGGCTTCTTTCATTTACATGAAGCCTACTTTAGAAGAAATATAAATGAAAGCAAATCAACTATGGAAAAAACAAGGCCTTGGGGCTACCCCAGGTCACTCAAGATTAAGACTTTTATTTCAAGTCTCCATTCATTTAGCATCAGTGTGAGGTTACTAGTTTGTCTCTGTGTGCCTGTCTTCGAAAGAGCACTCTGATGTCTATATATCTATATCTATGTCTGTCTATCTATCTATCTATCTATCTATCTATCTATCTATATCTTAAAGCATCTGACAAACTTCAGGTTTCAATCTGAGCTCCATTGCCTCCTTGCTCTGTAGCCTCAGAGAAGTTAGCTTCTCTCAAACTCCTTTCTCATCTTTCTCTGGGATAATGTCTACTTTTAGGTCGGCTCCTTAAATGAAATTAAACTGTTTGCTGGCATCCTGGAGACAAGAAAGCCATTTAATTTAGAAAACACTGGAAAATTAATTCACACATTCTTGTTTTAAAAACCCTCCAAAGACCCCCAATTAGTATCTTGCGTGCCTGAGTGACATGATAAAATGCATGCCAGTATGTTTCTTTCTCCAGCAATGTATTTATGGTCGCATCATCTATCACTCAGCACTGCAAGTTTCGGGGACTCCCTTAGGTCAGAGAACATTTCCCACTACTTACTATGTGTGGTGTGGTACAGAGTAAGAAATGAAATGACAGAGGAGGTCAGATAGGCCAGCAGCTGTCCCTAAGTCTGAGGAGGTTACAGAATGTTGGTCCTGCTCAGAAGCAAGGCCAGGGAGGTCATGTGTGGGTGCTGGAGGAGGTAGCAGAGCAGAGACTGGGAAGGCCACTTTGTCTGTGAGAGTCTCTTCCTTTCACTACTGACCAGGCAGTTGCTGAGCTGCGGGGTTCACAGAACCTACAGCAGAGTATGTTCCTGGACTGATGGAGCCCTGTGGCAGCGCCTGGCGGCTCAGCTGTGCTGTTCATGTCTGAGAAGAGAAGAACCTTAGAGCAAAAGGAATGTGGGTAGGTTGCTGCCAGGTCAAGTGCCTTCTCACAGCTGCCTGCTCCCAGGATTCAGAGATGTGCAGCTTCCCAGGCACTCCTCTTGTGGGTCATGGTGTCTGCTCCCATAACTCAGGGATGGAGAGAGCAGAGGGTGGGGAGAACTCCATATGCCAGCAGCTGGAATTACCCAGCCCCACTAAACTGGCAGCCAGAGCTTGAAATTGAGACACCTTGAGCACAGGTGAACTGAGGAAACCAAGAAAAGAAAACTGAGAAGGAAAAGGAGTCACCAGTGTGCATAAAGTAAGAGCAACTGCTTAAGTTTTATAACCCAGAGAGAGAGAGAAGAAAAGAAAAAAAAAAAAGGAAAGGGAAGGGAAGAGAAGGGAAGGGGAGGGGAGGGGAGGGTAAAGGGGAGGGGAGAAAGGAGACAGGGAAGAGAGAAGTGAGAGAAGATAGGAGAGACAGAGACAGAGAGGCAGCGATTGAAGAGCCTGAGGAGAAACAGAGTAAGAACAAGCTCACAAACAACCTCTCACTAATCACCCAAGTAGAGGGTATGTTCATATTCAACCAGAATTTCTAGGTTCAGTTGAACTGAGCTTTATCCAGTTGTCTGCAATTTGGAGTTTGCCCTATATGTCCTTGTGTTCAATTCACTTAATATGTATAGAGTAACATTCATCTCATGTCATGACCCTGGGTTTTTAAACTGAGCTCAGGGCTTTTCCAGAAGCCACAGTAATAATCTCACTAATATTAGCCACTGTGGCAAAAGTTCAGCTTTGCATAGCATGGTACTGCATTTACATTGTGCTGCCTTTTAAAATTTCCACAGTCCACCTGTGAGGTGGTACAGCCGGCAGCTCTGTGGTCCACGCAGCCCCAGAGTTCTTGCCCTATCTGGTACTGGTTCCTCTTTGTATCCAGGAGTTCTGTGAAGCCATTGACCTGATGCTCTTTTATTCCCCCTTCCCCCTGCCCAAACACACACACACACACACACACACACACACACACACACACACAGGCAATTCAGGACACATTTCTCAATTTCTTGGAGCTAAGGGGATTTTGAGGTTGTCACTGTTCTGTGTGAACAGCTCTACAGACATAAAGATGTGATTGATGAGAACATGAAAATTTGTACACAAACAAGGAAATCCCTTGACATTTCCATTATGTCTTCAGGCACCTGTTAGTTTTCATATCATAAGACAATTAAAAGAGACAGGAGGATAAGAGCGGAAATAAACTAAGTGTGTGACAGCTTCTTCTCAAAAGAGACAAATTCTAGCGCAAGAGGCTAAAACTGGTCAGGGATCGTTGGCAGGGATGCTCATTTGTTTCTCTAATTCCCATCTACCCATAGAGTCACCCATTCATCCGTCTTCCCACCCACTCATCCATCTATTCATTCATCCATTTGTCCTCTTCTCCTCCCCTGCCCTCCCCTCCCTTCCTTTCCTCCTCCTCCTTCCCCCCCCTCTTTTTCTTCTTCCTCCTCTCCTTTCTCTCCCTTCTCTCTTCTCTGTTCTCCCTTTCTTAATAACCAATCTAGCTATTTTGTTTCCACAGGTTCTAGTGATGACCCATACAGTTATGGATGAGCTATGGAGCTAGGTGTATTTGTACGAGAGTGTGATGTGTGTGTCATTTAGGAAAGCAGGACAGAAGTAATGCAGGATGCAAGTGAATATTTTTTCAGTGGCAATAATAATTAAGACTGAGGCAAAAAGCATGACCTCATAGAATAACCTTTTAATTGAGAAAGAATAGAAAATGAAGAGGAGCTTCAGCTTGAGGAGGGGGAGAGGGAAAGGGGACCTGGCACTGATGGAGAAGATCAGGTTGGGCTGTTAATAAAGAAAGGGACCAACTTTGCATTTATGTTCAGAGGTTACCAGGGTTGTCTAGAATCTGCATTTTTCATGGGTCATGGCTAAAGCTTCCATGGATGTTTTACGTTCTTTGCAAACAACTGGGCTTCTAGGAATGGGCAACCAGCATATTCCAGGGATGGTTACATCCTTTTCTCAGTGCTTCAGCTTTGCATAGACATCCTGGCCTTGGGATAAGGATGGGTCACTGTAGTTGCTAGGAGAACACAGGGGCTATGGATGCTGGAAGCAAAGGGAAAACATGCTTCTAATAAGTAATAAGTTAAGGATTGGGAGTCTGTTTGTCCTCTGTCCCTCTGTGGTTATCCCCATTAGTTTTATTCTTTCATAAAGTTTGTTCTTTGAGACACGCTGCCACAAGCATCCTGGCTCTAGTGTGCACTTGGTTCTGGAATCTGACAGGTTTGGGAAAGTGAATTGTTAGGAATGGGCACATGATACGCTTTTAAGAGGTTATAGGTGTTGTGTTACGGTTTGGGGAGTGGACCTGCCCATTGCCTCCGTGGTGATCTGACTATCTCAGAAGGTCACCCTTGCCTAAACGTTATTTGGGGCTTCTTTTGTATTCTCACTGCAGATAGTGAGAATATACTGCACTTTTCATGTGATTTCACTTGTGTTGTACAACAGGCTAATCACATAGATGTTATTATCCCTCTTTGACAAATGAGGAAACTAAGGCTCAGAGTGGTGAAATTATCCCTCTGTGTCATATATGTGGTAGGTAGTAGAGCCCGGATTCAAACTTAGGTTTGCCTCCAAAACCCATACCTTTCCTTTGTAGTGCAATTCCTCCCACCAGCACATTCTTCACTTGGCTAATAATGGTCACAATAATATCCATCCAGTTAATGAACAAGTCTAACTCTGAGCTAAGATTTTTGTATGGTTGTTTTGGTCACTTTTGTCTCATTGCTGTGACAAAATACCCAGTGCCCAAAATGAAGGAAGGAAAGGTTTACTGAGCTTATAGTCTGTGAAGGTTGTAGTCTATATTTGGCTGGTTTTGAGGCACAGTGGCACATGGCAGAGGGCAAACATTCATGGCAGTGGAGCACAGCAAAGCAACCAGCAAAAAGGGAGGAATGGCTGCAAGCAGCCTCTTCTCTTCCCTTACATTGTAAACAAGCTACCCCCACCCAGGGGGCTTGTAGCTCTCACACAATCTGCATTCCCTCCTCTTCCACAGGCTTAGGATGCATACAAAGTAAGCACCCTGGCTTCCTGCTGAATCACTCAGCCAAACCTCTAGACTCTCCAAGTTGACACAATGTATCAACCATAACATTCCACCCCTTGTCAACTTGGCAACTAGACACATTTCTTTAGACCAGTTGTTAGATACAAAGACATGCTTATACTAGAACCATAACATTTTTCCCCCATACAAATGAAAATTAAACACTTTCAAGATTTAAAGGCACAAAATAAACATTATCATTTCAAAAGGAGCCAACAGGGTAATATAGAGCATTGGGACCAAAGCAGTTCCAAAATCCAGTAGGGCTCATATCGTGTCTTGTGATTTTACATCCAGCATCTGAAGCAATTTGTGGCACGTTGTGAGCTCCAAAGGCATTACATGAGTCCACCCTTATGGCACTTTTGGTGGTTATAGCCTCCATGGATTCTCTCTCAGGCTCGCTTTGCTCCCTCCTTGCAGCTTTCCTCCGATGATCCACGTTTCTGGCTTTTCTAAACTTTTGAGGTCTCCAGGGCACCTTTTGCTTTATACTCACAGCATCACACATTGCCCTCTCAGAGGCACACTGCCTGGCCTCCCAGGCCTTCTGAAATCTGGGTGGAGGCCTCTTTAACCTCAGAACTCTTGCATTTTCCTTGCACCTAAAGCCAGGGCCACATCAATGATGCCAAGGTCTGCTGCCACCTGGAGCAGTAGTCAAACTTTCCTCTCTCTTGGGCATCGGGTTTGAGTGCCTGGATTGCTGGGCATACTGAATCCAATTCTGAGGAACAGATTCTCTATGCTGCCTCCATTTTGGAATCTGGTGCGGCCGCCACCGCCACGCTGGAACATGGCATTCTTTAGCTTCCTTCTCAAGGCAATGTCTCTCATCTTTACAGTTTTGAGGCTGCAAAGGTAGGAGACTTGCTGCTTGTGATGCCCTGAGGACATCTTTTCCATTTTCTTGTGGGTTTTTTTTTTTTGGCAACAGAGATCTCCTCAGCTCTATCTTTGCAATCCACAGCTTTACTGGAGCTTCCTTCTTGTCTGAACTCACATTTTAAATCATCCTGCTGGCCTCTTTGCTCTTGATTTTTAACATAGATCTCGCTAAAAGCCCCCGCCAATAGACATGCCACTTCCCCAACATTTGACTGCCTTAAATTTCTTTTGCCAGACAAATCAGTTTGCTGCCGCCCTTTATCTCAGTCTTAGGCAAAGTCTCTGGACATGAGCAAAATGCAGACAAACTTTCTGCCAAGCTGTATCGTGCCTCACCTGGAGTCCCACAAACAATGCAGTCCTTTCCAGCAGAAACCTCCTGAACCTGGTCTTTAACGGCAGGATTTCTATCAGCCTTCCGGTTTTTCAAACTCTGAGCAGACATCTCCAAACCTTTCCAAACTCTTCCCACAGGCCATTTCCAAAGGGTCTTTGAACCACATGGTCAGGTATAGTCACAGCAGTGACCCCACTCCTGGTGCCCAATTCTGTCTTGGTTACTTTTGTCTCGTTGCTGAGACAAAATACCCAATGCCCAAAATGAAGGAAATAAAGGTTTATTGAACTTATAATCTGTGGAGGTTTTAGTCTATGCTTGGCTGGTTTTGAGGCACAGTGGTACATGGCAGAGGGCAAACATTCATGGCAGTGGGGCACAGCAAAGCAACCAGCAAAAAGGGAGGAATGGCTGCAAGCAGCCTCTTCTCTTCCCTTACATTGTAAACAAGCTACCCCCACCCAGGGGGCTTGCAGCTCTCACACAATCTTCATGCCCTCCTCTTCCACAGGCTCAGGATGTGTACAAAGTAAGCACCCTGGCTTCCTGCTGAATCACTCAGCCAAACCTCTAGACTCCCCAACTTGACACAATGTATCAACCATAACAATGGTACACTTATATATTTATACTAATTGTTTACCTGCATGTTGCAAGTGAAAAAATGATAGATCAGAGAGGTTAAGTAATTGTCTTAAAGTTGTATAGCTGAGAGGTGATGAATGTGATATTAAAAGATCTACTGATTTCACAGTTGGTGCCCTTGACCACTGTTCCTACCCTCTAAGCGGGTAGCTTAGGCCTTCTACATATATATTAGCAGATGCTGAAGTAAATGTTTGAGCACAGAATATCTATTTGTAGTTCCTTATTCCTCGTCCTGCACACTGCCAAACTCAGCTGAGCTAACCCATATTCCTTACATGCATTCTAGGGTCAACCCTTTCTCTCAAGCTGTTTCTGCACCTTAAATGTCATTCCTCCTTCTCCTGACCATTCTTTAAAGGATGGACCCAGATGACAGCTATGCTTTATCAGTATTAACTTATACTTGTAAAGTGGGCCAAACCCTGGATAAGTCAGATGAACTCTTGTGTAGGAATTTGCAACATGTATAGAATTTCATTACAGAGCACCCATTGACAAGATCCTCACTGTCCCTAGGTCAAACCCTGTGTTCCCATGCTGTGGCTAACTGGGTTATTGACAATCTTTCTTCTTGGAAATAAGCCTTTTATTAAGGTCATCATGAAAATTGATGACACCAAAACATTTCTTTTGGATCTATCCATTTTGCTATTTTCACTGGTTTTGCGTTCTCAGCATGCATAGCTATTCCTTGAAGTACAAATTCCTGGTTTCGTACTACCTTTTAGTGACCTCAGGCTACAAATTCAGTTTGCCTTGGGCCAACCCTGCCTCTTGCTGAAGGCAGCCCTCCCTACTATGAGTCAGTCTTGCCCTTCATGTCCTCCTCCCTGAAGTCTTAATGCCTTCTGTAATTAAATATAGTATTTCTGAGGTTGGTTTTCTTCTCTGATAGACTATAAGCTCTTTGAGGGCAGGGCCTGTTTTATCATTCATCTCTGTGTCTTCATCTCTGCTTTTGTGCCTGATTTCCAGCGCTTGTCCATTTACAACTGACTGAAACTGAACCACAGGCACATGAATGATGTGAACACAGATCCTGCAGTATCTTGCACTATTTTTCTAACTGGTGTGATCTTTTAACCTTTGGGCTCTCCTTGCTCATTTGAGTTATCTCTGTACCCCAAAGACATCACAGTATCATGCATGTTTGGACTCCAATTTTAAGGATATCTTATATTTTTAAAGTTTCCTAGCCATGAACTTGCATCCAAGTTGTTCTTATACACTATAAGTCTATGACAATACTTTTTTAAACTTCATGTTCTTCGGAAGGATGTCAGAGGAGGTAATAACCGTCTTTAGTGCTGTTCAGGTAAATTCAACTATGAACGTACAGGTTGACTTGCAGGAACATATGGCTTCCATATTTTACAGTGATAGTGTAGGGTTTGTTACTACTGTTTATGAGGTATCTGAGAGTGACAGTAGGATAACTGATGCACCTACTTTTAGAGGGATGTTTTACTATCACGTATCAAACTGTGTCCAAATATACTGACCTAATAGATACTGGATGATGAATTAAGATTAGCAGTCCTAGGCTTTTGCACGGACTATGCAAATCTTTAAGGAACCCTTTTCCCCCTTTTTACTCTCTGTGTTTGTAACTCCTGAGCAAGAAATGAATACATCATGTGCAGTACTAGGAGCTCCATGTGTATGATCTCATTTGTTCCTCACAAAAATTGATTTTTAAGGTGAGAAAACCAGTGCTCAGAGATTAAAATGAATTGTGCAAGGTCATGTTCCATCACTAAGTGACAAATCCAGCATTTAAAATAGTGTCTGTCTGGGGTCAAAACCAGAGCACGCAGGCTTCACCCCGTGCTTTCATTTCATGCTTTTGGTCCTGCTGCATGAAAGAGATGTGAGCTGTGTTTGCTGTGCCACCCTTCCTGCACCCTGTAACTGCTTGGAGCCTGCTGTGGGTTCTGGTCCTGCCAATTAGAAAAAGCCTCTCTCAGAGACCTGTGTTGTCATGTGAAATTTCAGGACAGATTTTCTGGCCTGAGGTTTTAAATTACCCATGTAATTTCAAACTGTGCAGCTTGCTTGAAGGCCTGCTTTCACCCCAGCTCATTAATCAGTCATCACGAAGGTGAAGAAACTCAAATGCTGCCTCGCCTGTGTAGGGAGGAGAACCAATATCTGTTGGGCAAGCGTCGTGTGACATCAGTTTAGGATGAGGGAGCTCGCCTTGTACCTGCACATCGTGCTCTTCTGGGAGGCACAGGGACTGGTAGAATCCGCATTTTGAGAACAGCACTGGCGCATGCTCACTAATGCAAATTAGAGATCCCATCTAGGTTGACTCATTGATAGGACCAACAGGTTTTATATGTTGAAGGAATGAAAACAGCAAAGGGGGGTAAAAAATAGGAAGCACTTTTCAGTTTGAAGCAGATTGGCAATCTCCTAGTTTTATATATGGTAACTCCTACCAACCTAGCTGGGTTGCTGATTTGAGTTCTTAAAGATTCCACTTTTACAAAAGCACACATGTGTTCTGGAACATATTGGGGTTGGCATGTGGGGATAACAATAACAATAACAATAACAATGCACAAGCTAGTTTTGCTTTATGAATTTATTTTGATTTCTATATATATGGACTCCAGAAGGTAGCATCCCATTTACAATAGAAAACAGCTGAAGCTCATAGAATTTAGCCTTAAATTGCTAGAAAATTAAGCAATTGCCATTGCTGCTTTTTAAAAATAATTAATATAAGTTAGAAAAGAAGGCAAATGGTGACTCTGGCTGTTATGTTCAGATTTGAGGCCATCTTTTCCTCCAGTTTATAGGAGACTTAACCCAAGAGACTAATTTATATTACTTTATTCACGGGGAGTTCTCTGAACAATATTTGTTTTCCCTGCAGGCTCAGCAATGATTTTCCTAGAATTGTCCCAGATTGCCCATTTACTTACGCTGTTTGGGTTTCCCATTTCTTTTGGCTGGAAGAATGGGGTGGTGATTGTGTTGGAGATATGGAGAACAGTGGTGTGTGGATAAATATTTGAAAATTGGTTTTTACAAAGTAGATTTGTAAGGTGGACCAGGCTCCATGTCATGAGTCGTCCACCATGGTCAATTTCATGAGAGCAACTTTAAGTCAAAAACATGAAGGCAGACACAGTGAACCACCCACTGCCCGGTGAGGCAAGCCACTTCACAATGCAGTAACTGTTAATAGGCTTCTGGAGATGTTCGATTTAAAAACAATTTGATTGACCGAATGTTTATTAAGTGTTGACAACTCAGATTTCCCATTACCAGCTGTGAGGTTTGTCATGTGACTTAAATTTTCTGAGTTTTTTTTCCTTGCTGTTTTTAATCTAATGGAATTAATGGTCTCTAGAGACTCCTTCAAGCTGTCACAAGAAACTCAGTGTCCAAAGGAGGAAAAACAACAGGAGTGTGTGCTTTGAAGTCAACCTGTCTTTGTCTGAAATCTGACTCTAGCACTCATCCTGGGCAAGATTTCTAACTGTTTAGTGCCTCAGTGTTCATATATATAAAATAATATAACAACAGTACTCCACTCCAGTGTAGCAGCAGGGACGGTATGAATTGGAACTTGGAAGTTGTGGAGAATCAAACCAGCATAGAGTAAGGGTCAATACAAAGCATAGCAATGTTAATAGCAGCATAAGCAAGTGGTAAAAATGTACAAGTTACAAAAGCCTCGAGAGTTAAACAAGATGAAAAAGTCTGAGCACGGCAGACTTGTACAAATACCATTTTTCTTATCTATTCACCTGTTGATGGACATAGATGCTGTTAACATGAGTATATATGTATCTTTGTAATATGATGATTTTAACTCTTTAGGGAAGTTACCACAAGAGGGGTAGCTTTGTCAGATGGAATTTCTATTTTTAGTTTTGTGAGGAATCTCCACTTTGATTTCCATAGTGATTGTACTAGTTGCCATTCACACCAACAATGTAGTACAGTTCCTTTTCCCCACTTCCTCTCCAGCATTTGTTACTATTAGATATTTTGTGATAGCCATTCTTTCCAGGGTAAGAGGTATCTCAATGTAGTTTTAATTTGCATTTCTCTGATGGTTACCAATGATTGATTTCTTTCATGTATTAACTCTCCATTTATATATATATTATTTGGAAGGCAGTCTACTCTTTTGAATTCTTTGTATATTCTCTAAGTTTCCCTGAAGAAAGATGAACTTGAGAGATTCATAGGTAAATGGAAGCAACTTGAAAACATAATGTTAAGTGAAATAAGTCAGACACGTGTGGTCAAATATTTCAGGGTTTCTCTTATATGAAACAAAATACAAGAGAGATAAGTAAGCAATAGGAGTCTGAACATGAGGACACATACCTGTAATCCAAGTACTAGGGAAGCTGAGGCAGGAGGACGGCCATAAGTTTAAGACCAGCCTATGCTACATATGAAGGGAAGGGCCAGCCTGAACTGTGTAGCAAGACCTTATCTCAAAAAAAAAAAAAAGTGCTGGGGTTGCAACAATTTCAGATACTTCCCCAAACCACAAATTCCATTATTTCAAAAATATTTCAGTATGTATGGTAATTGGTGTACCTTATACTAGTACTTTATCTTAGTTCATTGAAAAGAAAGATTTGTCTGTTTCTTTTATGTAAGAATCTTTTATTTATGTCTTCCACTGAGTAACTACATGGAAGATAATGATACACAGTGTAATAACTTGTTATCCACTCATTATTTGATTTTGAAATTTTGCCTTATTTTTTCATACAATAAAAAAGGGAGAATTATAGTTTGGAAATAACTTTTAATGTTATTGAAGACCAATATAGGTATATACCTAAATTTAGATTTGGACCATGCTGGAGGCCTTGAAAGTGAAATTGAGCTTTCATTTTATGGGAGAGATACTGGGACATTATGAGGGTCCCCAGTATTCTACTCTGCTTATGCCTTTACATTTAAAGTTGATTTGGTAGCTCTCCGGCGACTCCCGACAGAGATCGGCTTGTTAGCGGCGGAGACGCCTGGCAATCCCACGTTTCGCGCATGTCGGGCGGGCCGCGCGGAGGGCCCCAAACGCCGGGAGCGGGGAGGAAGATTTGCTGGGTCCTAACGCCCTGAGAACACAGACAGCTCGGTCCCTCCCGCCTCCCGAGCCGGCGCAGCTCTCCGGCGACTCCCGAAAGAGATCGGCTCTCTGGCGGCGGCAACGCCCAGCGGTCCCACGTTTCGCGCGCATCGGGCGGGCCACGCAGAAAGCCCCAAAGGATAGACTGGCACCTTGGAACCTTCATGCCTGCAGGGACTCCAAAAACTGGTGAGATATCTGCGCTCGCGACCAGATCACCGAGTGGGGGAGGAGATCCATCCCTATACCTGCAGGGAACCCTGGAAGGGCGGGGGAGCGGTCTTACACACCTCACCCAGGTCACTAGGTAGGGAGTATCTAACCAATATCTGTACAGCCTTTTAAGCGGAACTCTCAGCAGAAAGCTTAAGGGACATTCCCCCAAAGAAAAGTCATTGGAGCAACCTATGCAGCAGACCTTTGCCTGCTGAACTGACTGGGGAATCCACTGCTCAATATATTGAATCACATACCCAAAAAAAAGGAAAGACAAAAGAACAAATCTCAGCAGAAAGCTTAAGGGACATTCTCCCAAAGAGAAGGAATCATTGGAGCAGCCTTTGCAGCTGACCTCCGCCAGCTGAACTGCCTTTGGAATTTATAGCTCCACATTTTGAATCTGATACCCAAAAATGGGAAAACAGAGGAGCAAAACGCAGTCCCAAAACTCAACCCCACCCAGAACAAGTTTTGAAGAGGAAGAAACAAGGGAACCAGGAAGCCTCATAACTTCAAGATATGAAACGATTGCATCCGAAATTAAACAACTCCAACAGACCATGAAAGAGCTTAAAGCAGAAATAACCCACATACCCACAATGATTTCTCAGATAAAAAACGAGATGAAAACAATGATGGAAG